>JALPQI010002664.1:0-85913 GCA_025490895.1 Thaumatotibia leucotreta
ATTAACCGAATATACTAGTGCATTAATAAAACAACAAATATGTAACTATATATTTACCTTGTTGAACAGATGATACCGATCCGGTGCTTGCTCAATGAATTTTTTTAATTCATCGGGTAAAAAAGTTTTCGCTTTTTTCGCCTTAAAACCTTCTGACTTTCTTTTCAACAAAGCCAGCAACTTGGCGTATTTAGATATGTCTGTCTGGTGGTATATGTTGAAAGTTGCCTTGAGTTTTGAATATTCAACCCAAAGTGAAGACGGTTTGAATAATTCTATGAGGCTTTTAAAATATGCCAATAGGACATTCTCTGAAAATGACGAACTCTGGTGTTCGATTCGCCGCGCCATGAATTTCTTGTACGACTGATCGTAAAGATGCCGCGATTTTGTAGGCAACAAATTCTCAGTAACTGATTGTGCCGCCGTCGATATCTCTTCCGGTGTCAGAACCAAGTCCTCATCACAATCCATCTTATCTTATTATTATTCAATTTATTTTCTTCACTTCACAGTCCAAAAAAAGATGAAAAAAGAATTTTAAACAAATTTAAAGATTGCCGCACAAACTGAAAATAATAGTGAAAAAACAAATGATGGAATGCAATAGACACGGTAACGTTTTTTTTTAACTGTCAGTTACTGCCTGCCAGTGACGATTCTAAAACACTTGCGTTTTTTTCCTTACGTTGGTAGCAATTATTTTAGATACGTTATTATTTCAGACAATATGAATCCAGTTGTTTGTTAAGTTGTCAGGTTTGCGATTTGTTGTAAATTGAGTAGGTATCTCTGCTAGCAGTTGCATTTTAGCGACTTTATAAGCCTAGGGTGTTTTTGAAGAATAGAGTATATAGACTTTTCTGAAATTGCGTAAGTCCTGCTTTTATATTTGTTGGCGGGACTATATAAATGACAGATAAAAGTGCCGGAGTAGAAAAATATTTTAATCAAATTTGTATTAGCCAGCTGACACAAAAAAATGAATACCTGCTGACTAGCTCCAAATGTCGATACCGGATTAACGGTGCACGTAAACTGGATTTCAATTAAAGCTAAATACTTTGACGTTAATGAAATAACGTTATTTCCTAATTCAATTTCACCATAACAGACCACTGACGTCACTTGACATTGGCATTGCATAGCTTTCGGTTATTGTGGTTAATTAAAGTAATAAGCAATGCCGAGTAAAATAGTAAATGGTTTTTTAAGTAGAATATGTGTTCGCATAATCTCAGATTGTTCCGTTCCCTTGTTCGTTCGAGGCCGAGTACAGTCAGCGGTAGATTTAGGTATCCTTATTATGGAGTTATGCAGGTCTTGGGTAGCTACCTACCTATGTGATGTACAATTTCCTTTAACTGAGTTGAACCCAGAGTTTTGAATGACCCTATCTCTTACATTATGTTACGTATAACCCGGTTAGGTCATTAAACTGCGACCAGAAGCACCTTAGATGGGCAGCAGAATCCTTTTAATTGCTGAAAACCAAAATATTGTTTTCCGAATCAATAAAATATTTCATATATTTATTTATCAATTACATATTTCGAACTTATAAAGATTAGGGATTCCCTAACCTTTAAAGCATGTTCTGTAACTACGTAAATTAAATTATAGAGTGACATGACATTTCAAAATCTATTTAAAATAACTTCAATATCCTTATATGAAGTGCGAAACAAAAGAAATCAATTATATTGTAACCACGTTGAACCTTTACACGATTTGGATGTTAGTTCCATTAGTGGAGCGAATTGTAGGTCATGAAATTCTTATTTGAGCATTTGATAGCTATTGTATTCTTACCTTGAAGGAACCAGATTTAGTATACTATATGTTCCGCATTCAAAGGCAAATATTGATGCCTAAATGCGTAATAGGTATTATGAACAGAGGTCGGACTTTTTCGTAATAAAATATTATGGATGTAGGTAAGGCGACCGTTTAAAGTAGTTTTAGTTTTCACAGTTATCACTATCAGGGATCAGGGTGCTTAGACAAGTTGCCAATCGCTAACGCTTAATCGTCAATCGTAAACGAAAGCCAGCTTACTGTCTTTGTCGCACTGATATGAAAGAGTGACAGAGAGGGAAAACTATGATACGCTACTAAGCGTTAGCGATTGGCAACTTGGCTAAGCATCCTGCTATCACCGCCGGGCGAGTATCGCCGTGTCTCTTTTTTTTAAACGGGAGTGTGTATATTTTGTTCGTGTTTATAGCCCATAGTTCATAGCTAAGTAGCTCGCGGTGAGACCAGTGCCAAATGCGTAATAGGTATTACGAACAGAGGTCGGACTTGAGTGACATTTTTCGTAACAAAATATGTATTATTATTTACTATGGATGTAGGTAAGGCGACCGTTGTAAAGTAGCTTTAGTTTTCACAGTTATCAGGATAGCTCAATAGTCCTCTATTAAATAATATTATGATTATTCAATAGAAATGAAAACTGATCAAATTGGTGATGAATATTTAATCAGCTATGCTCTAAGTTATACCCGAGATTAATATTATCTGTATATTAATATAATGTAATGGTTGTCAATTTAAAAGAATGTCTACACCCGACCTCAGTGCGTGTGCGTCTGTAGTGATAAATAAACCTGTTTAATTATTTATTGAACTAGACATACAATACACAATGGCCGTGGGAATTCTGTTGGCATTTAGATGCACCGCCGGCACCGTCGCGGCTATCTTACCTAATGAAGAAGAGCTGTTTTTGAGTTAACATTTTTTTTTGTTATGAAGGTGGTATATGGTTCTCATGATGTAGCCTATAGACGCCTGTCGCGTTGACTGAGATCGGATCAGTGGTATCCGTGCAGCGCTTCGGAGCGGATATATTGTATGCACGTGCTTTTGTTTACGTTCATAAATTATGCCTAAATAATGCATACCACATTACTTACATTTTATTTAAATTTTGATCACTATTATCGGTATTGGTCGCGAATTAACACGTTTGACCGGCAGCGATTTAGTCCAGTGACACTTCTGTTCTTATTTACTCTGTGGTATCGTATTAGTATACAAGGTGAAGTTAACCCTTAGGTGCATATGGTATCACACATTCTATTTCTGAAATGACTTATGTAAAAAATCGATGCCAATTAGAACTCTGTTGCTCAGTGTGACAGTCGCAATTGATTACTTATTTCGACATCGTGTTATTTCGGTCGTATCGTTTTTGATACTGTATGCACCTAAGGGTTAAAACTTATAATGGTTGTTCTCCAGTTAAGGGCTTGTTCAGTTTCTTTTTCTAATTAGGGAAAAGAGAATAAAAACATGTTTCACGTGAATATTTTTATTTTTTTTGTGGGTCTTTCAAAGCTGAAAAAAATCTTTCGCCTTTTTCCTAACCGGGAAACCATACTGAGCATACCCTTAAGGGGTGAACTACCATTAAAATTTCACCTTGTATGTGTAAGCTAAGCAACTGCTAAAGAGATAAGAGTGTTCTCCGTCATCAACACACTGCATGGTTTATCATCAAAGTTTTATTCACAAGTATTTTTGAAATAAATTAATTTATTTGATTAAATATTTTTGATTAATATTTAAAAAAAAATTCTTGTGTGTATAAAATAATTTGATTTTATTTCCAAAAAAATATTAAAGTTGCAAATATTTATCAATGTTATTTGACTTTGTGATTCTAAACGTATCCTCTAACGATCAGGTGCCGTAAGACGACTTACACATCAAATATGTTCAAACCGTGGGCGTGTAATCGTGCATTAACCTAATGCAAATGCTTAAAACTTCACAAAATAAAGAAAATGTAGGTCAATCTTCATCAAGAGTGGCTCAACTCGACATGCGTCACTGGTCAACTTTTCTCTAATGCACACACCCTACCGCGAACTTCGAAATCCGCAAATTTCGAGAATTAGTCTCTCTCACTCTAATCACGCCTTCATTGGAGTGACAAAGAAAAATTCTCGAAATTTACGAATTTCTATTTTCTGGGTAGTAAGCCTGATTTGCAGATTTGACACGTTCAACTAAGATGGGTGTTGCGAAGTGCAAATAAGTGTATAGCATGAATCAGCGGTGAACTTAATAGCGTTTGTGGGTGAAATGTGATTTTCGTATGTGTTCAATTTGCAACTTGTTGCGGTTAAACAAAATGGCGATTTGCTTGTATTCATACTTGTCACAGGCTAGCCTCAAACCTTTAGGGAACAAAAAAGTTCTATAACAAATTAAATTAAATAATTTCATGCAACGGCTTTGTATTTATATGAAATCTGTTAAATTATCGTACCTAAGTCCTACATAGATATTTATGTTTTAGCGAACATTGTACTTATTTCAGATTGTCACAAAACGCGTGCTTTAATTTCCATAATGAACTCAGATCTGTTTATATTATTTGTCATTGTGATTTCTATGATTCATTTCCATGAAATGAAGCGTTTAAAAATGAGAAATTAATTCACTACTATCGCTCATCAGAACTAGAATAAAATAAAATTGTTTACTTGTAAATTAATCAAACAAGAAAAGATTAATTAAACAATAATGAGCCAGCCATAATTTCAACTAATAATGATATAAAATGGTATCAAATGTAACTGACACCATTTATCCTCAATAATGTCATAATCTCGACGACGATTTTTATTACATACATCCTGTGTCCCTACCATGAGCTTGCGACGTGTGTTTCATTCAGATTTACTTTCTCTACCTCTCGCACCAACCAGCGTGTATAAGCGGGATGCAGTAAGCCTTAAATTTACGGTGGCAGCTCAGCTCATGGTAGGGCATACTCCACTTAATTTGTGATAACGCTCAAGTAGGTTTTATTTTTGGATCAACATTAAATTGTATTTTTTCTACATTTGGTCAGCCGTAATTACTTGGTATTGAAACCGTTTCGAAATGTATGTAGGTTTAAATTACACAGGCAGCTGAAATAGCAGGTTCATTTTAAGGTCAAATAGTGTTCCAAACGACAGTTTCAATACCTACTCGAATAATATGAAAAGGTAAGAGATAATAAAAATATGAATGTTTATAAAGTCTGTGCGAAAAGTGAAGGCGTCTAGCTGCAAGGCATGCCTATATTTCTCAAGTGCCTTTACTTGAAACCTATCATAGCGAAGTGTCACCGAAAGCGTTAATTGGGAGGCTCAGTCAAATGCAAAATTATGTATCGAAAGAATCGTCTTATAGATATGTTACGACTTTCTTATCACACCGAATCAAAGTGCACTGGGACATATTCTTAAGGATTTTTATATACACCTTATTTTGCCTTTGGCTGTATATCATTGCTCCCACTCCGACTATTGGAAACGTCTAACCCCCTTATTCATAAACGTTTGTTAACTTAACAAGCCGCTAATAATTGTTTGTCCCTTTTGCTCTTATTGACACATTGTTAAGACCGAAAGGGACAAACAATTATTAGCGGCTTGTTAAGTTAACAAACGTTTATGAATAAGGGGGTAAGACTCTAAAACCCCCTTACTCATAAACGCAAACTTAGCAAGCGTAAAGTATTGTTTGTCACTTTCGATCTTATCAATACGTAATCGATCTAATCAATAAGGCACTGGTCTCACCGCGAGATACTCGCCCAGCTATCAGCTATCACCGCCGGGTAAGTATCGCCGTGTCTCTTTTTTTTTACACGGGAGTGCGTATCTTTTGTTCGTATTTATATATTAGCCCATAGTTCATAGTTTAGTAGCTCGCGGTGAGACCAGTGCCCTAGACCGAAAGGTAGAAAACGATACCTAGCGGTACGCTTATACAATACGAGTACAATACAATAGTATTTTATGCAACAGTTGTTTAAGAGACGTCAAAAAAGGCGAGTGGCGTAAGTAACAATTTGAGGCGAAGCCGAAAATTGTTAATAAAGACGCCACGAGTATTTTTTGACTCGGTTAAACAACGTTGCATACATTACTTTTTCTACGACTAAGGATTATATTAATCACAAAATAAAACACAGTTTGTTATATGAAAGTATACTTTAATTATTATACGTTAATTCATTTATGGAAATGGAGATGTAAATTTTGAATAGTGTTGTTGGAAATATTTATATTGGGTATTTATATTTATATATACCTATATTTTGAGCAAAACATTTCCCGTCAGCATAACGCACAAAAAAGTTCAAAGTGTTGCAGTTATCTGGGCGAAGAATCATGTACTTTTTGCAGATATGGTAATATTTCCCTGTTATTGTAAAAGTGCGATCAATTCGGTTCTTGGTGTTCATTATATGAACCACTAGCGTTTCCTGAGCATCAATAATATTGTTATTTTTTAAATCGTGTAACTCCTGCCGGCGACAAGCCCCCATTATTCCAAAAATGACAGCCACCTGTAACAAGAAATAGGAATCTAGGTGTTAAAAATCCTTACAATGTAATTAAATACAATATTTGCATACACAGAATACCATAATTAATAACATAATTAACCGTATTAATATTAACCGCATATATTATATTTACCTTGTTGAACAGATGATTCCGATCGGGTGCTTGCTCAATGATTTTTTTTAATTCATCGGGTAGAAAAGTCTTCGCTTTTCTCGCCTTAAAACCTTCCGACTTTCTTTTCAATAAAGCCAGCAACTTGGCGTATTTAGATATGTCTGTCTGGTGGTATATGTTGAGAGTTGCCTTGAGTTTTGAATATTCAACCCAAAGTGAAGACGGTTTGAATAATTCTATGAGGCTTTTAAAATATGCCAATAGGACATTCTCTGAGAATGACGAAGTCTGGTGTTCGATTCGCCACTCCATGAATTTCTTGTACGACTGATCGTAAAGATGCCGCGATTTTGTAGGCAACAAATTCTCAGTAACTGATTGTGCCGCCGTCGATATCTCTTCCGGTGTCAGAACCAAGTCCTCATCATAATCCATCTTATCTTATTATTATTCAATTAATTTTCTTCACTTCACAGTCCAAAAAAAGATGAAAAAAGAATTTTAAACAAATTTAAAGATAAAATAACAGTGAAAAAACAAATGACGGAATGTAATAGACACGGTAAAGCTTTTTTTTAAACTGTCAGTTACTGCCTGCCAGTGACGATTCTAAAACACTTGCGTTTTTTTCCTTACGTTGGTAGCAATTATTTTAGATACGTTATTATTTCAGACAATATGAATCCAGTTGTTTGTTAAGTTGTCAGGTTTGCGATTTGTTGTAAATTGAGTAGGTATCCCTGCTAGCAGTTGCATTTTAGCGACTTTATAAGCCTAGGGTGTTTTTGAAGAATAGAGTATATAGACTTTTCTGAAATTGCGTAAGTCCTGCTTTTATATTTGTTGGCGGGACTATATAAATGACAGATAAAGGTGCCGGAGTAGAAAAAACTTTTTATTGCACACCTCACACGTAATAAAGAACAAAAGTTCACAAAACAAAAGAAATACAAAAAACAGAGGTCACAAAAGGCGGCCTTATCCCTAAAAAGCGATCTCTTCCCGACAACCTTTGGGTGGTGGAGACACGATTACAAAAATGTAGGTAGTAGGTGGTGCAGAAGAAGGAAAATATTATAAGTAGGAATCTTAAGGGAATTTAAATACTCTCAATCAAGTCAAGAGCGTAATTAATTATTAACCCTTACACAATCTTAATAAAGCGTTTGTTTCCTTTTACAGAGTTTTGAAAATGTATAAATGTTTAAAATTTGATCTTTGATTTTTGATCGTCTAATTGTCTCTATCGCTATTGCGTGTTTGTGGACGTGAACGTGGACGTTGGACTCCTGCATGGCGCTGCCAGATTGAATTTTTTCTAATTTTTTTTCGGTTTATTTCTCTTCTGGGTCAGTCCAGCCAGAAATCCATGTATTTGTCAATCCATCATGATTCACAAAAAGGTTTTAAATAGATAAAATAATAAAAAAATGACGTGTCGTTATTTTTTGCTGCCGTTTAAAACGAACTTAATAATAATCAAATCTTGTGAGCATACCTATTAAAAAGATACTCGTATTAATTACTTACTATACAAGGTGCCCGTGAGGAAAGGGAAACAATTTAACAGCATATTCCTGAGACTAAAAGAAGCAAAAAATGTTAAGTAAGTTTTGGTCAAATTTTCAAAAACAAATATTTTTTTTTAGTATTATTTTTGATGTTTTGAATGCCTCAATACACAAAAAAAGGATTTTATTATTAAAACTATCGCAAAAAATGCATTTAAAACGTTTTTTTTTTAATTTGCTAGGTAATTTAAGTTTTTTTTGTTCATTTGATGTCTGTCAATTAAGTGTGACAAGACTAAGACAACGTGGTAACAAAATCGTTTCCAAAAATGCGTTTATAATAGCGTAACGGGCTAAAACGGTTTTAGGAAAAAATCAAATTTTCTCTTAAAATAGACTCAATCCAGAAAACTTCATATGACATTTTTAACTTCAAATTTGGGCAGAAATCCGCTGTTAATTTTTTTCCCCTTCCTCATGGGCACCATGTATTTTGTTTCGATTGCAGTCGGGGAACCTTCGTATATTTATATTTTCCGTAATAAAACGTTCTCCGACTGCAATATATCGTCTTTATATAATTATGACGATACGCTCTCAAGAAATACACCTGTTTCTTTTCAGTTCGTTCTAAACGGCAGTCGTGTTTTAAATATTTTGATTATTTAATGTACAATATAAATACGATTATCTTTAATAAAAATTAACATGAATTCATCCTTTTATTCAGCTAAAGTACTTGTTTGACTCTATTCTACAAAGTTTACAGAATTTTACTAATATTTCGCACACCTAGATCAAAACAGTATTAACTCAAAATGTATGTATTTTTTAATTTTAACTTTGTAGATCACGAATAAACCCTTATCTAAAACACAGATAAATTTTGAGTTAATGCTGTTTTGATCTAGGTGTGCGATTTGTTCTAAGTGTCAATATCAAACGTCACGACTAGATTGCATCGCTATTGCGTTTAGGTCTAATTGTGCGAACGTCCAGGTGACAAGTTGTAGTCATCAGGTCGGTCACGATCTACCGACGACACTCGTCCGATCTTTCACTTTCTACATTAGCTCCATTACAGCGACATGTGACATTTGTGGACCACGATTGTACAAACAGCAACACTCCTAACTGACCATTAAAGACAGAGCAGAGAGGAAATTAAAGAGATAAATATATTTAATATTATGTCAACTTCAAATTAAATAACGTTTGCATATGCTTGACGTGGCTTTGTCAAGGTCTGAAAAGGCAAAGGATTTATTGTAACAAGACTTGTGAATTTGTCAAAAATTTAGCTTTCGGACCGCTTTCGGACGGTTAGTCTTTAAACAGAAATTAATATCCACAAATTCAATATACTCGTACATACGGCATTTAATGTCAATAATGATATCAAACAAAAAGAAAACATACTGTTTCAAAACTCTTTTGAGTAATAGCCCGCCTAGCTTACCTATAGCGTAAGACCTTCGTAGGACACACACATACATACATAATATATGTGTTGAAGTGTGATTCTCTTTCATGCAATATTTCCTATACCTATAAGTGTATATCTAGCTGTGTTGCTGTTTGTACATACCCACATTCAAAGATGGCCAACTAGATAAACTAAAAAAATAATGGAGACACTTCAATTTAGATGCAGGCTACGTGATTTAACCGATCAATAAAATTGATAGTTGCATTATTATCTTACTCGTTCATCGTACGTACGGTAATGTTTAATTATACAGTCCATGTCTGATCTTGTCTGCTACTTATATGTCGTAACATCTCTATGAAATGAAAAACAGTCAGCCTCCGTAGCCTAGTTGGTAGTGACTCTGCCTACGAAGCTGGAGGTTCCGGGTTCGAATTCCGGCGAGGGCATTATTTGTGAATTTATTTATCACAAATATTTGTTCATTGGTCATGGCTGTCTATGTATTTCAGTATCTATATGTATCTATCATTATTTGATAATAAATTGATGATGGGTAGCAGCGTCATCATAGTGGACACATTATTGCGATCGCCAATCCGATTGCCCAGCGTGGCGATTATGGGCATTTACCTCCTAATGCGTTTATACGCATAGGAGAAGCCTACGTCCAGCTGTGGACTATCATAAGCTGATGATGATGATGTATCTATCTATTATACATATATATCGCCGCTTGGGACCCACATCACAAGCCTTAATTGAGCTTACCGTGGGACTAGGTCGATTTGTGTAAGATGTCCCAAGACATTTATTTATTTATTATTTTTTATTTAAAAAGGATTCGAAGCGTCTCGAATGTCGTCAACTTTTACCAAATATTTCTACTTAGTTGGCCTTACTATAATGGGACGTATGTATGCAAAAGGGAACCAATCCACACGAATCTGACATTTGTTTCTTGTGATTTAAAGTGTTAATTAGAATGAAAAAATCATGTGGGTTGATTCCCTTTTGCATAAATACGTCCTATTATCGTAGTTAAGACATAATACATGTCAAATTGAGTTGTACAACCAGTAAAATGCATTAGACGCGGATATGCGGCTATGCTAGTTGCACCTTTGACCTTGCACGTGCTACTTTCAAAACACCGCATTCCATGAACCGTCGCACCGAGCGTTCGCAAGGTACGTCACAGTTATTGTTCTTTATAACCCTTTTAATACCAAGTTTTCACAATATCAGTGCGACAGAGAAGTATTATCTTTCTCTATCAACACTTGAGGCGTACAGTAACTTAACGCTTGATCTACAAGGTGCCCACGAGGAAAGGGAAATAATCTAACAGCATATTCCTGAGGGCTGAGACTAAAAGAAGCAAAAAATGTTAAATGAGTTTTGGTGAAATCTGCAAAAAAAATTTTTTTGATTTAGTTTTTTTTTGATGTTTTGAATGCCTTAATACACAAAAAAATTTTTTAATCAAACTATCGCAAAAAATGCACCTTAAAGTTTCTTTTTACAATTGCTAGTTACCTAATTAAAGATTTTTTTGTTCATTTGATGTCTGTCAGTTAAGTGTGACAAGACTAAGACAACATGTTGACAAAATCGTTTCCTAAAATGCGTTTATCATAGCGTAACGGTCTAAAACGGTTTTAAGAAAAAAATCAAATTTTCTCTTAAAATAGACTGAATCCAGAAAACTTCATATGACATTTTTAACTTCAAATTTGGTCAGAAATCCGCTGCTGATTTTTTTCCCTTTCCTAGTGGGCACATTGTAATTATAGCCGTACCTGGATGTTTAGCCAAGTTGCCAATCGCTAACGATTAGTAGCGTATCGTAGTTTTCGCTCTGTCACTCTTTCATATTAGTGCGACAAAGACAGTTAGCTGCCTTTCGTTTATGATTGACGATTAAGCGTTAGCGATTGGCAACTTGTCTAAGCACCCATGCAGTAGCCGTACCATGAGCTGCCGCTACGTTGTTAACGCGCTTTCTTTCTATCCCGCTCGCTCGCACCAATAAGCTAGTATGAGCAGGATGGATAAAAAGTAGGGCTTCCATTACCGGTATTTTTTATGTACAAAGTTACCGGTTAAATTATTATACCGGTATTGGAAGCCCTAATTAACGGTAGGCTGGTAGGGCTACTGACAGTAGCCCTACCAGTTAGTACTTGGCTGTCCCAGATCAAAGCCTAGTAAGTGTATTTAGCGAAATTTTACAGGAGAGGCAAATAAACATTTTGTAAAAAAAAATAGTAGCAGAGACCTTTATCTCACAAGACTTTGTTTTATATAGATAAGTATAACTTGCTTTATAAGACAAACTATTGAAACTTAATATATGTATCTTTTTAGAACTTTTATGTGCCTTACTAACAACTGATTACAAAAAAATGATAGAAATGTTATGACAATTACTAAACTGAAACCTAGCAAGTGGTACAACAATGGTACATTTTACTGCTTGTAAGCAGTAAACTCTTAAATTTCAAATATAAAATCGAGCAAATGCTTACTTTGAAATCCGGATTAAGATTACCATTTCAATAGTACCTAAGGTAAATTTGTAGTACAGTGCATTGGGGTAATTTCAAACTGCAGAAATTCTGCTCGGGTAATTTCGGAATAAATCTTGATTATGATAAAAATAAAGGTGTGTTTTATGGTAATTTGAAATAAGACGACTTTTGAAATGACCGCAGCAAAGCACCCTATTTAATTGCAATCTAGGGGATTAAAATGATTGTGAAATTACTGACTACCAGTTCTTTCCCGCAGAGCTTCACTGTAAAGTACTTGCTAACGATTTACTACACATTGAAACTTCCCACAAACATCATTCTAAGCCGATAAATGTCCACTGCTGGACATAGGCTTCCCCCAGTAGGGTCATTGCCATAACGAGTCATTATTTTCAAAGTTGTCTCGCACTTATTTTTTGTTTTTGTAACTTTTAATATGATTTCCACTCAGGATCGCGAGCTCTTTCGATCCTGATAGGAGAAAAATTTGGTATCATCTTCTGCTACGAGTGTATGCATGTGCATACCATTCAAATATCAGGTGTATAAACATTACTAAACACGCGACTATCGGCTTACCAGCGAAAATAATAAAACGGCAATAAACATTCAAATCAGCAATAAGTTTTTCAAAAACTCATTGCATTCATTTGATATTAACAAGTGCTTTATGGTGAAGGAAAACCTGCATACACCTGCGAAGACATTCAAGTGTGTAACAAACAACAACAAGTACTGGACCAGCTTCGGGAACACGCAAAATAGTACATTACTACCGAGGCCGGGAAGTGACTGGATGCCGGCCGAATATATGTAGACGGCCGAGCGAAGCGAGGCCGGATAGTATTCGGACGGCAACCCGTCACTTCATGGCCGAGGTATGTATAATGCTTTTCTCAAACATGCAATGAAATGAAACAAAAAAAAATATCACCTTTCTAAGAAATTATAAGTCAACTACATAACTAAGTCTTTGAAACACAACAAAAGTCAAATACGACAGCGACACCTCATTTTTTTTTTAAGATTGACCTGTTTGAAAGTTGCAAATTTTTTATTTAAAAAAGCGGTATTAGACGACGCGGTCGGTTGGGTCCAATTAATCGCATGCAGTGATCGGAGCCGACGGATCGCGCCGTATAATACTGCTTTTAAATATTATTTTGAGTAGTTATTATACATTTATTTTAAATTATATAATTTAAATACCTAATTATAACTGCAAAAATTTGCCAATCATTTTTTTTATACTAATATTACTTACAGATAATTATTGGCTAAAAGCCAAGATGCCAGGTCACAACCCTATGTCAAATGAAAATTAAAAAAGAGGTACTTGCCGGCCTAGGCCGGCAACGAGCTACTTCCCGGCCACTTTTTTGGCACTTAACTACAACATTTCATTGCATGTTTGAGAAAAGGTACATTTGATGTAGAGTTGTGGAAAGAAATAGAAAGAAATGACAAATATAATACAATAGCAACAAGTATTGATATTATTTGATTTGTTTTATCAGTACCTTCGTCGTAATTTGAAGCTTCTGATAATTTGTCCAGGGTTCTTACATAGAGAGACAACGGAGAATACCGACAAATAATGCACGTAATGATAGTGACGTTACGAATTATCGAAGATTAAATTTTGTTTATTATCAAAAAGTACAATTTTCGGTCGGTTCTTCGTCGGTTAACAACCGAAACGCACTATACCAATCGTCAATAGAAACTAAAATAATTGTAAACAAACCTAAATAATTGCATAATTCCAAAATCGCGATTACTTTTAGAACACAATCTTGGTCTCTTCACCAACTTTAAACCTTAAGCCTTGAGTTCACATACATGTTTAGTTAAAATTATTCATATTTTGGCCACTATGATGACGCTGCTGCCCGTCATTGATCTTCGATAAATAAATGGTAAATATCAATTCAATTCCTCAGTCAACTCTACGACACTCGCGGGGCGGTGACAAAAACCGCAGGCAGAGACCGCGGGAGCGGCGACCATTAGAACGCAAACTTCACTCGTTACTGACTTGATAGGTTTTTATTTATTGTTATATTTGAATTCCTTGTTCGACCCTTCAGCAATTTTTAAAATCAATAACCTAGTAAGGGACAATTTCCATATTCAAAAATCTAGTATGTTTCATTTACAAACTCAAAAACCTAGTATAGCATGCAGTTGCCAGGGTTTTGGACTTGAAAATGTTACTTACTAGGATTTTGAATATGTTATTGGCATGTCAGAAATGCCCTTGCTAGGTTTAGTGGGTTTCGTAACTTTGGTTCTAATTGAGATAGAAATACAGGTGTTTTTGCATTAGACGCAGCTCAACATTTGGGGCAGGTACATTTAAAAAACGTATTTTGACAAAAAATGTCCCTTGCTAGGTTTTGATTTGGGGCAGCTGTGTTGTTGGCTAGTCAGTGTGCTTACTATGAGCTACCGCCGTAAATTGAACGCGGACTTATTTATATTTCTCTCGCTTACACCAACACAAGTTTGAGCAGGATGCATAGAAAGTAAGGGTCTCCCCAAATCAATCGACGCGGAATCGGTTTAGGCCGGCCGAAGTAGGCTTTGTCGTCGGCATTAGAGCGAAAAATCCGATGCTGCGTGCTGCGATGAGCCGATCGACGTCTTTTTCGCTCTTATATGCCGACGATATAAAGAGTTTTGCGCCCGGCTAACGCCGATACAGTGTCGATTGATTTAGGGAGACCCTAAGTCCGCGTTAAAATTACCTACAGCCGTATCACGGTAGGCACACAGGATTATTAACATTTACTCGAGATGTAAGACAGCATGATTGCACTGAAGTATTGGGGTGAGCGTGATGGACTACTTTACGTATCGAATATACGTTACTTGTCAACTCATTGTACGGCGACTGTACCTTAAATCATGGCACAACTGTAACTGCATTTGCAAGCAATTTTCACGTGACAAGGGTAGAAGGTCTCAAGGGAAATCGACATATTGGAAAGAGGAAACTCGTTATTGAATATATGTCTTGCTGGCTGGATTGTAAATTTTAAGTTACTTTAGAAATTGGACAAAGTTTTTAAATTTTTCGTTGGTGTAAATGTATCTACAGCGTGTGCATTTGATACGGACGAATATTTTAGTGGCCATTACTATCGGACCTAGGAAACCGAAGTTTGCAAACTGCGGAGATTTGTCTCTGTCACTCCAACGAAGGCGTCATTAGAGTGACAGAGAAAAATTCCCGAAATTTGCGAACTTCGATGTTCGCGGTACCAGGTCTGTTTACATACATGTTTTTAGGAAATTAAGGTTTTTTTTTGTTTCATACAAAATAATCGAACATACTGGTAATCACATCACTTAAAGTAGACATAAATATCTAAGCGTCATAAGTCATAAGAGTGTCATATCCGTTGGCCGGCATACATTGCTGCTGGGTTGCACTTTAGAAAAATTGTTACACCTAATTGAGAACAAAATTTTACGAAATGATTATCTTATACGACTCGTAAGATCAGATATTATAGCTGGACTAATTATTCGCCCGTACCAAATATCTACGCTGTATATGTACTTAGTATTATAGCAAATGACCTAGTTAATCCTAAGTACAAGCTGTTTAAATCTGCGCGAGACCTTGACAAAGCTATATATATATAAATTGTATGTTACGGATATGTATGTAAGTACTTTAATTACATACTACGGTTTTACTTGCGTGGTCGATTAAAAGTATTAAAACAGACCCAATCGCTTTGGCTGTGTCTTAAGCCGCGTTTTCACTTAATGTTCTGAGCGAGCATTCGTTCGTTCTTCGGCAGATGAAAACAGTAGGTTTATGATGGTACCGTGTTTAATCGTTTGTCGTTGTTGCCGTCAGGTTCTAACGATTTGATGCGTAGCACGATAAATAGATAAAACGGGACCATCATAAGCCACCAGGCCCCCAATTTCACCACATTGACAAGTGCTACAATTGTAAATTTACTGTTTCTCTAATCGGGGACGCTTACTATCGGAAGAGCCGTGCGTTTGTTTGCCACTAACATGAAATATTGTGCAGATATTTTAATAAATCTGCGGGAAATAATTACTTTTTTGCGAAGCAAAATTACAATTGTCACAAAAAACACAACAATTGTTTGTAGCGAAATTCCGGCATAAGCCGAACCTCATGTCAAGATTTAATGAAAATTGTACTAAACTTTGCGACAATTGTCACGGGTCTCGGAAAGTAAAAAGTAGTTTATCAACGATGTAATAGCGTTATTAATAATAATTTTATGTTGCTGGCAAACAAGCACATGGACCGTCCGATAGTAAGCGGTAGCCGTAGCCTATGGAGGCCTGTGGCGTCAGTAACAGTGATATTTTACAATTGTCACACTTGTGATTATGGTGAAATAGGCCACTGGATTCCACATAGCAAAATGTTCGTTCGTCAACCCACGAACAAGTGAATGCTCGCAACGCGGCTTGATGATTTCACTGGCGCTAGTCACGACTTTTTTAATTCTGTTTGTCATTTGTTTGGATTTTTACCTTTTTTCCAAGCGGAAGCACTCAGTCACGATACAGTTGGATTCAATTGTTGCATTAAGTTGAATAACTTTATCGACATGGTTGTGTGGACAGTAATTGACATTATTAACGTGTAGTGAAGAGCTAATTTGCAATGATTCCGAGCGCAATGTGTGGTCACGTACGCTAATAGGAAGTCATCTGTGAATTATGTTTAGGAGCGTGAAATTAAATTATTGTATACGGAATGCTAAACAAAGTCGCGTGTTTTGTGTAACAAAGAAATATATATATTTTTTGTGATGAAGGTAGACAACTGAGCTCTCAGCCCACCTGATGGAAACCAGGAACTGAGACCCATGGACATAGTGACCAAGAAATCGCCTATGCGCTGCCTACCTGAGGACTGAGGATTGCCTCTATCTATGCTAGTAATTACACTGGCTATCTTACCCCCAAACCGAAACACAGCAGTGCAAAAACTGCTATTTAACGGCAGGTTAACGGGTAATATTTTGAAGTCTATGTACCGTACATGGTCTACGTACTGGTTTTATCTAGGGCTCACGGTACACGTGTAACCCGCCAAACCGGATACCCGTGTTCTTAAGCCCGACGGTACTAAGAACCCGAATTACACGAACCCGCCGGGTAATACCCGTGTCCGTGTCCAATACACGGATACCGTTTACACGAAACCGCGTGCTACCCGGGTACCCGGGTACTTAAGACCGAACCGAACAGGTTCGAAATAATTTGAGCAAATGCAAATAAGGTCTATTATTGAATGTAACCTACAGCTTTGTTCGGCACTACAAAACACTACCTGTATGCTTAGCACATGGTTGGCGCGACAGTATGTCGCCGCGAGATAAACTATCCGTCCCTCTTTTGTTAATATAGCTAGTAAAGGACGGGAGATCTATCTCGCGGCGACATACTGTCGCACCAATCATGTGCTAAGCCTACTGTTCAGGAAAGGTCAGCCGATATAACTTTTTTATGATTGTGTTATAAATTTCGACTCTATCTGTTACGTAATAAGGTCTATTTGACACAATTAGCCTTCCGCTTATCTATCTATTTGTACTATAGTTCTTAAGTCCCATGACCCATTTGTACGCTTCTCGTCAAAGACGTCCCCGAACCCGCGGGTAATTAAAGTCCGTGTAAATAATACCCGTGTATCCGTGTACCCGTGCAGACGGGTATTATTTACACGGACTTTAATTACCCGTGTAAATCGGGTCAGAAACCCGTGTACGTGTAACACGAACACGGGTATGAGAAACGTTGACACGAAACCCGGACACGACCGCGAGCCCTAGTTTTATCATAGATCGATTCTATAGTCATTCTTGGTATTAAACAAGGATGTACTATCGACAAAATTGAATCCTGACTCACCATATAACCATGTCATAGTGACATTGAAAGTCGAATTGGACACTTCAATGTGACGACAATTTGATTTTTGACGTCACATTGAAGTGGTTCTACTTTAAGTCACAATTCTATTTTGCCTATAGCACATGTAGGTGATGTAGGTGAAACGTTGCATAGGAAAACTCCGAGCCGTAACTCAGTAACAAGTAGTCGTGCTTATCAAACAAACAAATGATCTTTCCCTTATCGGAATTCGTATCCAAAGCTTCATGCATCGTAAGAAAACACACGAAATAAGTAGACTTCGAAGGTTGGTGGTTAAAGAAAACCTATCCAAAATAAAAAAAAGAAAACCTTTACATTTTAACTTAAAGAGGAAACATACAAACAAATCCCCCTGTTTCCTATAAACACTATAGGATTACAGCAAAATAAACAATCATACCTAATTTACGAGTAGGGGAGGGGAGGAATTTATTCTGTATATTTTATTCTACCTCTTTATGGGCGTGATTAATATGTGTAGGTATTTTGTACCTGTATCAAATTGCAGATTTCTAGTACTAACGCCGGTCACTGATCTATACTGCGGACAGACAGACGGACAGATGTACATGGCGAAACTATGAGGAGCGATATATTTTGTCAGCCTCCGTAGCCTAGTTGGTAGTGACCCTGCCTACGAAGCTGGAGGTTCCGGGTTCGAATCCCGGCGAGGGCATTATTTGTGTATTTATTTATTACAAATATTTGTTCCTTGGTCATGGTTGTCTATGTATTTAAGTATCTATATGTATCTATCTATTATATATATCGTCGCCTGGTACCCACATCACAAGCCTTAATTGAGCTTACCGTGGGACTAGGTTGATTTGTGTAAGATGTCCCAAGATATTTATTTATTTTATTTATTTATTTTATGAGGGCTCCTTTTGTTCCTACGGAACCCTAAAAATGACACATTATTTGAAAATATAAAACAAATTAATATTGATTAGATAACATTTGAATATTAATTCGATTTTTATAAAGTGACGAACGACGAATGCACGAAATGACATGGTAAATGCTAATATACATAGCTTAACGATTGAATAATAAAAAGTTTTACTAATTTAAATCAAACCACGCTTAAGTAGGTAGTTAGTATTCTAAATAGTTTTTTAACCTTCTGTAGAGCACACTTTTTTTTCATCATCTTATTTAAAGCGTCCGCTGACGGTTACCGAATTGATACGCCATTTTTGCCGATTTTGACATTAAGGTTTTGTAATACGGTCATTATAATAAAGACTACCATGTGTGTGTACCATAAGGTGTTAAAAATAATCAAGTTAATTTAATTAAATTTTGGTTATTATCTTGTATGGCTAGGCCTTAAGACGATATAGTGTTCCCCCGTAAGGCCCATTTAGACTATACAAGATTCTTGAACAAAAATCCGCAATAATTGTATGCAAGTTTTGCCATTCAATAATTGAATATGAGCAATAACCAAAATCTTGAATGAAATTATTGTATACAATTCTTGATAGTCAAATTTTTTGACCGTGTCTTGTTTACACCACACTTATTGCACGGCAATATTTGTTTGCAAGTATTGACACGTCTAAACTTTGAGTTGAATCAATTATGACCTATTGAAGCAAGAATTGAACCGATTTGCTTCGGCAGATTTTCATTCAATATTGATCGTTCGCTGAGGGTAGCACGGTGAGCAAAAGTAATTTCAAATTTGGTAGTTCGGAGATAATTAAATTAATAGAAATTTATAGAGGCCACGAATGTCTCTGGGACACAGAAAATAACTATAAAAGCCGTGAGGCTCGTGACGCTGCCCTTGCAGATTTTTCTAAGGGACAACCTAAAGATCCGTTGATTAGTTGATCTTTGCCAAACCATGTTGATTTATTATGTAGCATTTTTTTCAAGTATTTTAATGTAAGTTCTAGTTTAACGTAAGCCGGAATTGCATTACGCATGACTGTGTTTTGTCTTTGAATTGTGGGAGTGATTTTGTCGAGCAAGTATGAAAACTGAGCTTTGTTCACACGAAACATGTTTTTGAACTCTACATCTTCCTCAGCTCTGAGTTCCATGCACAGAGTATTTGTAGCCCCCAGCACGCTTCTTCTGCGTATATCCATTTTCTTGTCAAGCACGATCTTTTTTTGCGACGTTCTTCGATTAGTTTTTCCTGTAGCACAGTTGCTATTACAGCAGCGACAAGGAGCACACCCTCACGTACGGAATCCATTGTGAAAACAAAAGATTGATTCACATTTCTTGTATTCAATTAACTACCCAGGCTTTGTTTACATGCATACCAGTATTGAATTCAAGTTGCTGCTTGAATACAATAACAACACGTTATGTTTATATAGTGCAATTTTTTTCTTGCCTCAACATTCTTGTATTGAATGTTCAAGAAACTTGTATCGTCTAAATGGGCCTTTATTCATAAACGTCTGCTAACTTAACAAGCCGCTAAGTATTGTTTGTTCCTTTTGCTCATGTGGACACATTGTTAGGACCGAAAGGGACAAACATTTATCAGCGGCTTATTAAGTTAACAGACGTTTATGAATAATAAATAATACGAATATTTATAATATACATTTTTAGTGGAGGTATATAACTATATAACTTTAAAGATTTTTAAATCGTAAATATTTTATTAGTAGGTAAGCAATATAGACTGCAGGCTCAACTATAAGTAAAGTTCAACACTAAAATCATTTTACTTCTATTGTTTGAAAACAATCGCTTCTTATGTTTTATTTAATCGTTTTATACCTTCTTCAGATTCCTGTGCAATTATCAAGCTAAAGTAATCTTTGAGGATTGCAACAGTATTTCACAGAACAGCAATAAGTAGCAGTTTGCCAGGTTAACCTATTTTTGAAGTAGATTGCCCGTGGCCATTGCACGTAATTGTATGATATTATTGGCATTTCTCCCTACCTACCGTAATATGACCAAATTGAGCAAACTGCAGTTAATTCATTTAAAAATGCACTTTTTAATGGTAGGCACCTACTTATAAGTAGGTACTTACTTACTTGCTAGAAATGCATTATTTTTCTTTTATCTGAAAGGGTAGGGTAAATGGTAGGGTTCATAAAGGGAGCAATAGCAAAGGTTAGAATAAAAACGTTGGGTAGAAAATAAATTGATACCTGAATACAATCTGCGCAGAAATGTATGGAAACCGCCGACCATTAGCTTTATCTGGCGTCTTCTAAATTAATTAAAATTATAAATAGGTGTACATATTTATTACATAATAACAAACAAAACAGGGTCACATTACTTATTGCCGTATTAATAACTAATGATAAGCAATCACAACCTCACGTCGAGACAACGGATGAGGCAGTTCAACGACCCCTGTCATGTAAATACTCGAACAGTGACTCTGTAATCTTACTGTACAATATATTGCAATAAAACACCTATGTCAATGACACGGAGGTTCAGTTTTCCTCATCGGTGAACAATAAAAAGTTTCGCTTTATTTGCAAACCGCGCCGGCAAACATAACATCTCATTTTCTATTTTATTTGAATTTTTCGCGTGCATCACTGGTTTCGAATGAAAATAAATCGAGTTTGCTAATGTTCAGACGAAATCGACAGTGGAGTGGAATTGAGGCTGATCGATTGCGATTATAATTTAATACTTCATTGGACTTACACAAATAGATAAACATTCTGTATTTCAGAGAAGCTTTTTATATCCATATTGGGATAACGACTGTAACTAGATTAAAAATTGTATATCCACATAATAAATAACTATTTAGAATATAATTAAATAAACGCAAACCGCGAATACTACAATACAACCTGCCTAGACAGAAAGTTGCACGAAAAGTTTGTTAAGGCGATTGAGTAAATTAAATTTTGAGCTGGAAGTATTTAGGTATGTAGATTATGCCGAGACCACATAGACAGGTAACATTATAAAACGTGTCATGCATGACTGAATTTAGTACCTATGAGGAATGTTTGACACCGGGCTAAAGTCACTAAGGTCGTAGCTAAATAATTGTTTTTTTTTATTCTATTTGTCAGGTCCGTCTATCTTTGAAAAAAAGTGGTGCCCGGAAATTCCTAACATCAGCTGCAGTTCATAATACTTGTACAGCTGAGGTCAAAGATATCGATGCGTGTGCGCATTGCCAAATATACGTATGAACAACCCTATTACGGTATCCTGCCGTTTGACCAAAAAATGTTTAACAAATTTACACTTGGCAACCAACTACTGGCAAAATTATGTTTCGGCAAATCCTTTTTCCTACAAAAACATTTTTGGCAATTTATTACCTTAGCCAAATAATTAACCAATAAAATATCATTTTATAAGAGGTATTTTTGGCAAAAGAATATTTAACAACAAAGTAAACTAATAAATTTACCATTAGCCTAAAAATGTTTGCTAAAATGGGTTGGAGTATAGCAACGGGGGCGCGGGCCTTAAATTTTTTTTGATGGGGGTGGCGTCATTATGACACTTATTTTTTATGATGCTATCGTATAGAGGACGCTAAAATAAGCATGTTTTGTATGAACTACTTTTCTTAAAACTTGATAATTACCAAGATATTGGCTCCTAAATAAAATTTGGTGTTGGTCAAAATTACCAATGAAATACTAAATCTGCAGTGAGCGAGCGAAGCGAGCGAACAAAACCTTCCGGGGCAGATCCGACTCGGATAGCTTAGGTTAGAATAGAAGACTAAGGCGGGAGCTTTGCTCAGAGCCTTAGTCTTCGAGTTTATTTTTTTTTGTTGCAACCCAGAAAACTTTTCCCCAAAATCGAAAATGGCCAAGATATTCGACATCAAATTAAAAACAAATTAACATAACATTCATCGTAATCTTGACCAAAATCTGCAGTGAGCGAGCGAAGCGAGCGAACAAAACCTTCCGGGGCAGATCCGACTCGGATTGGTTAGGTAGGTTAAAAGACTAAGGCGGGAGCTTTGCTCCCGCCTTAGTCTTCGAGGTTATTTTTTTTTTGATGCAACCCAGAAATCTTTTCCCCTAAATCAAAAATGGTCGACATAGGTATTCGGTGAATGTACAAATATGTTAAACGTAGTTTTAGGTGACATGCAAAATATACAATTGATTTATTTATTAATTTATACATTGTTCTAATGTATTAATTGCTTAATGATTATTTGTCAATTCAGTTTTTGTAAAATGATACATTTGCGGAGTAACATTTTTGCCACTTACTACATTGGTGAAACGATTGTTGTAAAATAAATATTTGCTAACATTGTTTTGGTTAAACATTAGTGAACCCCCTATTACTATTTAAGATTGCATAGGATTTTGACTGTACCCCCACGTTACCTACGTACTGTAGCCGTACCATTGTACCAGCCGTACTTTGCAAGTATCGGTAACGTTAGATTTTTCTCGACACGTAAAGCAGGCCATCGCGCTCGCTCCAATATGTCAGTGCGAGCGCGATAGAATGCTTTACGTATCGCTAAAACCTAAAGTATCCTTTACTTTCCAATTCATGGTACGGCTATTGGTTAAGTGATTGATAACCAATGTGTCGAGTTGCCTCACAAGCGCACGAGTCTGGCACTGTTCCTACTGGGTCTAAGCCTTCCTATAAAATAGGCAGCCAAAGGAAAGTACCGCTTGATTCGTTTCTGTCGCAATCGTGCTACTTACTTTTGATTTACGTTCCATTGCAGTGTGTGGCTAGGAAATTGTATTATATGTAGGAAACCGTGTTAACGGTGCTAGTTAGTCTATTGTCTTGGCTAAATGAAAAGTAAAATAGAATTGTTATTAAGTATACTGAACAATTATGTCGTGAGAAATGGATTTTGAAAGGTTAGGCTATTGAATCTTCAAATAATCTTTGTTTTAGACGTATCCGGTTAGAATCTGAGGAAGGTTAGAATAGGTAGGTAACATTATTAATAATTACAATTTTTTTAATTGTAAATATTAAATAGTCAAATATATCTTACTGCGACATATAGGCACATATAAGCATAAGCTCTTTCTGACGGCTTCTGATTTCATTTATTATGAACTATTGCAAGTGCAGAAATATAGTTGCACATAAATAACCTAAAAGTACGTACCAGTCCCAGTGCACCTTCCACTTTAGGCAATAAAATTGACGTATCACATTTATGAGCGGATTTCTGCAATACATATTTTGGAATGTATATTAAATAATATAAATGTAGTTCGCACTTTGCTGATAATACTCGTATAGTCTACACTAGTTTATATATTAAATACGGCAAAAATTTATAAAACAAGGAAAGTAAGGAAGTAATGCTACAATGTCGACCACTTGCTTAGTTGAATGTCGAGCTGGCTTCCTGGGTTATTCTTCCAAGAGAATTCTAATAAAAGAACATTAATATATGTCACGTAACGTAATGTACACACGTACAATTGTACATATCTAACATAAGTGCATTACGCGTGCGGGTTTTATGGTTATAGCGCTTTTTAAATAAATTTATGAGCTTTATGATTTTAATTATGTATGTATTTGTATAAGCTTTATAGTATAAAAGAAAATAAGTACCTACAGGAAACACAGAATGAGATAATTTGATGTACCTATACAACAAAAGTGAACTTTGAGGGATCTCTTCCAGTTAACCTATAATCCGGTACTAATTACAATTCAATTGCAAGTTACGAGTACCTACGAAAACAGCTCCTTATCGCAAAAATGGAATGTTAGAAAATAACAATTCTTAATTCATACAAACTCATTGAATTTCCTCAATTGGTTCAACATTTTTGTTTAATGTTACTAATAATTAAAAGTATACCTATCTTGGAGAAGGACCTACCTTAGAAGTCCGTTATGTTATACCTGATTTAGTTTTATATTTATATTAAAACTAAAAACACCTCGAAGATTGACCATGATCACATTAAAAAAAAATACCAAATCATAATCCTGAAATATTGCTACACTACTGAAAGTTTTTTCAACATACATTGGCTTTGTACCTAAATCTACTTAATGTTAATTTAGTTTCGCGCTCTCTTCGCAGGCAGAATCACTACCACCTGAGGCCGTCACGTCGCTGCCTCAATATACGCCGACAAAGTTCTATGTTCACTGTTATCAATTTGAAATTTGAACATTGTCATATTGACACTAAACGTAGCCCAGATTAACATATTCGCCCCCAGTACTATTTCACTAAGTGCTCATTCTGTACCGATCGAAATTATCATATAGAACTCCTATGCCAGTGACACGCAAGTGTGACCAGAAAGATTGTACGCCTATGCCGGAGACACAACATTTGTATCAAAAATGTTCGTATCTATATGTCACTGGCATAGGGGTAAGATTTTTTTTTTACAGCGGTGGCGTAGGAATACGGTTATTTGGATCACATTCATTCCTATGCAAGTGACACACATACGTGATCACTTGATCAGAGTAACCTTATTCTTATGCTACTAGCATAAATCAAGTTCTTTCATTTTAATCAAGTTTCTTTCAGTGCCATAGAAATACGAACGTTTTCGACACAAGTGCTGTGTCACTGGCATAAGAGTACAATCTGTTCAGTCACACATGCGTGTCAATGGTATAGGAGTTCTATCAGATAATTTCGATCGGCATAGTATTAGCACTTAGTGAAACAGTACTGGAGGCGAACGTGTTAAATTACCTCGAAAATGTAACATAGAACGGAGTACTTATAATCTCAACTATCAAAAGACCCCAGGATAAGCGGGTAGTCGTAAATAGGTCGCGCACCGCACGTACATACATGCCACGTAACTGCAGTTGCCTCAGCGCTTGCGTCAGCGCAAGCGCATCGCTTCGCACGGAAGACTGACCCGGTAACCTTCGGCGAAATAGTTCAGTGAGGCCTCATAATTATCCTAGTGTTTTTCAACTAAGTACGGTTTTAAGTATCATAACGAAGGTACGTGGTGTTTAACTAAAAATAATAGCTATAGGAGCCGTGTGGTGACGGCAGTAAGAATACATTTGTCTCCACCCCAACTCCTCCTGCGGGTGTCGTAAGAGTCGACTAAGGGATTGAAGTGTCAATTACCACTATTTGATAAAAGATTGATGATGGGCAGCAGCGTCATCATAGTGGACACATTACTGCGATCGCCAATCCGCTTGCCCAGCGTGGCGATTATGGGCATTTACCTGCTAATGCGTTTATACGTATAGTTAATGGGAGAGGCCTACGTCCAGCAGTGGACTATCATAGGCTGATGATGATGATGATGAATAGCTATAGTGTGTATGTTTATGTACAGTCTATTACAAAAAAAAATGCTGTAGATCCGAAGTTTTTGAATTTTTTTTTATTTGGTTCACCAACAATTGTTTACACTATATACGGATATAGTCCGTTTACGCTATTAATATCAATAGTTACATTTTGCTTAGCTTAAACATTTCTTAGTGTAACAATCTCTTACAGGTAAACACAGCATGCATTATAATAAACTTTCTAAATAGGGTATTATGGTGTTCTTAACTTTCAGAATTTAGTTTGACTTGTACTCATCAGTTTTTCACTGATTTAAAAAATTACACAAGGGTTGTTATTCTTACTACTTTTTTTATTAATTAAAGGGATCTTATCATGTTTGTTAATGCCACCCCACCATAGATCCGAGGTTAGTATGTATAGTGACGATTTGAGTCGGTATGAACGATTCCTGTTGTAGTGTTTGCTGATGATTCGATTGAACAACAATACATAAAGAATACTAAATAATAAATAGACATCATGGGAAAATCTTACGATCGACTTAGTGCCACGGTAAACTCTATTGTCGATAATGGCTTGGGTTGTGGGTATGAGATAATAATATTATTATAATATAATACTAAGATGCATAGCAAAATATGTACTACACATTGAAAAAAAAAAACTGTATACAGGGGTTCAAGTAACTCTGTCTTCGAATGTAGATAAATAGACTAAAGAAATATTTGTGATAACTACTAACACAGAGAATCAGAGATGTCCTCATCGAAAATAGAACCCGGGACATAGATCTTTCCACTGACTAAGCTATAAAGGCCTTCAAACATTACCAAATATATTTGAAATTGCAAAAATACTTGTAATTATCGGAATCATTCAATCATTATTCTAAAATAAAACCGCACTTGCAACTCACTAATTATTAATTGTGAAAATCGCGGCTATTTCGTATAGGTTTCGGCGTGTGTGGCTTACATAGCAATGTACAAGTTGCAGAATATTCTCAAAATTGCGGGAATATACTCGAAAATTTCCAAGAATTTTCATGAGAATTTAAGAGTAAATTCTCATAGAGAATTTTTCCACGAGAACTTATAAAAATGTGTTATAAATAATTATTTTAAATCGTAAATAAGTAAACAAGGGAAGCGCTTGTGGCCTAGCGGTAAAACGCACGGCTGCTACGCAGCGGTCGTGGGTTCGATCCCCGGTAGGAACAGGAAAAAGGTAAAGTTAATGACGTAGTGTAGCTTAATTTATTGTATTAAGGCAAAAATATAGGTATGACATCGAAGCACGGCCCCTGTTTTCATTAATGTATTTCAGCTATTATCAGAATGCTAGAATAATTACTAACGTGAGACACAAACATATTAAAATATTATCGAACCGGGTTACTCACGTATTTAAGTCGATGATTGCGCGTGACGATAAACGTGTCGGGCTTTAGCCGAGAGTGCTCCGAACGAGGACCCTCTTAATGGGTCGAAACATGTCGAGCAATCATCGACTTAAATACGTGAGAAACCCGGTTCGATAATATTTTATTATCAGAATTACTTAGCCATCATATCGGTATTTGTGATTTTTTGTTATAACATGGATCACGTTTAATTTGTCAACGTTGGACTAATAAAGTCAACATACATAATTAGCTATCGTAACTCGGTCAATAATATTAAAATATCGAAGCCCATATATTATTGTCGTAGCAACAACATTGTAAATGGCTCCGTCAATGTAGGCCAATCGTAGTTCTACGCTTTCATTCAGCCATGGCATTTGCTGAACGCTGTGAAGATGATGGACCGACGGCATGGCATTTCTGTCGATGCTGTGGTCAAGGACGATCACATGTAATATGGCACCTTTGTAACTGCTAGTGTTAGATTTGATAGGCATAAAGGGAAGAAACGGAATCAGTGCTACCACACAAAAGCGGCCAAGGGGTTATACAGGTTGTTCTTCTTCATTTACTTTTAATTTAAAGGAAGCTTATTGGTCAAATACCATTTATTCCTCTAAGAAACTAGTGTCTTAACTCTTACTGTTATAGAGTTATTAAAAATTTAATGACTGAACAAGTGTATTGCATCCTTTATTACATTAAAATTTCACTTATTTTGACATGTGCCGTCAGTCACTTGAGATTAACTTTTATGTTATTCTTAAGATTCTCTCACACTTTACAATTATAGCGTTATGGATCTCAAGGGAAACTGACTATTAAAGATATTAACTTAGTATTAGAATTAAGTGAACATGTCTGAGAATGTTGTTTATCTAGTTACTTAATCGCTAGCCTTTACATATTTCAGATTTTATGATGTAGTAGGACCTATCAATTAAAGTAGGTATACATTTTCAAATAAACCAAAGTTTGTGAGCATGACCTACAGTCGTCATCATGTACATGCAACTATGGAAGTGAACAAAGTGGCATAAGTATCAGAACACGACTCTATTGCCCAGGCGTTACAGTACACTATGAGCACTTGGTATTGTTGTATACAAATACATATTTATGATGGCGACTATACAATAGGGTGGTCCAAAAAAAAACTTTTTTAATATTCCCGCTCCACAGGGCTTACTCGTATTATTGTACCTACATGTCCCCTAAAAGTAATGCATACCAATTTTCAGAGTAATCGAGCATCATTTAGAGGTCGCTCAAAATTCGACAATTTGGCAGTACATAAAAGTATTAAATGAATATCTCCCCTATTTTTTTAAACTGGTGTGAGTTAACATGGCTTTAACTATAGATTTTCAATAAGGCCTACTCATTTAAGCATTTAATTATGCTGCTTCAATTTTAGAATTTTTATTAAATTTTTGGTTTGTATGAGATCAGCGAAAGTTTAACCGTTTTGAGCGCCCAGTAAATAATCAGCAAATTACCTCAAATTTGGTACATAGACTACTTTTATATAATGGAACAAGTGAGGCCATGTGGAGGTAAGATTTTTAGAAATATTTTTTTCTTCATAATGTCGTTGACCACCCTACTATACAATGGTAAATACCAAATGACACGATGAATATAATGAAATATTGAATGAACCAGATGTCGGTCTCATAGTAAAGTTTATCCATATGACATCAGAATTAACCCTCTAAAATTTGGCCGGTGAATAAAAATTCACCCTGTATTACCTTTTTTCTATAATTTTCTCGGTAAGTCTATTTATTAGCTATGTAATTGTACAGTCAAAGACAAAATAAGGTGTACACAAAAATGTTCAAAAGTATGTCCCAGTGTACTCTAATTCTGTGTAATAAGAACGTCGTAACATATTTATGAACGGATTCTTTCGATACTTATTTTTGCACTGGACGGTACACGTATTTTGTTGGTACCTAAATGAAGAATACAGTACCGTAACATATTTACGAAGATTTTACACGTCAACTAACAAGTTTACCTAACTTGCAACCGCGTCTCCTAAGAGAGCGTATCATTAAAGTAACCGAAGGCCGCATCGAGTCAAAGTCATCGTATAAACCCAAATGCCAATTGCCGGATGATACCCAAATGCCGACTGCATGCTAAACGGCTGATGAAACACTTGAGTTACGAAGTCATACGGAAAATAATGTGAAACCCCTCTAACTGTACCGAATGTACGAGGAAAAAGAGTATTTCGTCGCCACCCGAAACAAATACCTACTTGAAATAAAGATCGTATCTCAGTTCTGATTCTATGCTGGCATACGAGTTTGCTAAGAGTAGTGACAGTTTTTATAGCGAGTTTTGGTTGTCAGCCA
Organism: Thaumatotibia leucotreta; assembly: GCA_025490895.1. NCBI lineage: Eukaryota > Metazoa > Arthropoda > Insecta > Lepidoptera > Tortricidae > Thaumatotibia > Thaumatotibia leucotreta. The sequence continues at coordinate 29,892 of JALPQI010002664.1, forward strand.
ACGATTTGATACTCGTAAAACTCGCTTGGAATGCGGTCGGATGATTCGTGCAAGTCGCTTTTGCGTACCGACGTCCTTCCAATCGCTTATTGAGGCGCGAGTTGAAGTCTCAACAAAAGCCTAAAATTCCTGAATATATCTGGGGGCTACCATGACCCCTTAAATGCTATTCAGTTTAGGTTCAGCTTCTCAGTTTTTGACAGTTTTTTATGGAACTGACACATTGCGATTTAGATTAGGTCCTAAACTGAATCGCATTAGTAGATCGTGGTAGCCCTCCTGATATACAGTGTGTTTCCATGACCCGGGCTTTTACGAAAATGGGTAATACGCATTACTAGCAATCGTTTTCGAGTATTAATATTTGAAAAATAATTAAATTGACCGTACAATTAATTTTATTTCCTCCGAACGATAAATGTAACGCGTGTACTGCTTAGTTGTCAAAACTTTGCGAGTGGCTGCAATCTGTCATTGTCAAGTAGAAATTAACAATTAATTTTGAAGTACATTGCTTCTCAATTAACTTTTCTTAGAGAGTTAATTACCGTCAAATGCGCCAACATTGCCACCTCGGGAAAGTTTGCCTGTAACGCAATTTTTTTACAAATCGGTTTGTGGGGTAAATTTAATCAGAGTTCTGGCAACTCCATTATTTTTAGTAGAAACTAGGTTATATGGGTGGCAACACTGCGCATCATATTTGCAGCTAACGTCAATCAGTAGCTTGTTCCAACTCGTTGAGTGCAGTGCGTTATTTGGCGGGCAAATTCTTAGTGAAGTTTCAAGATGAATTGTGCAAAATGGGGAAGACGCTGGTAAGTAAAACTTATGTCATGTAATAAAATAAGATGTGTAGATTGGTTTTCTGTTAATAAAATTACTAAAAGCCCATTATTAACGGAGTTATTGTCTTAGAAAATGTTACCCAGCCATGTAGCTGCCGGTCATTATAAACTTTGCCCATCGCCAAAAACGTCCTAGGGTTGTCACCTCGTTGTATTTACCAGCCTTTGCGAATAAAAGAGGTTATTGTTTTATAAACGAATATTTACATCGTACTTTTGTTTTTATTCTTTTTACACTACGAGTATTATCAACAGACTTTAATATTAAAAGGAAAGTGTTCTCAATTCGTGTGTATTTGCTGGAGAAATTTGCTGTGTTTTCCACCTGCTGCAACCCATTCACGGGCACAAAAATAGATATCCGTGAACCGGTCCCAGCAGGCATATAGAGGCTATTGGAGATTATATGGAAAAGACTAGTGGGTTATGGTGATGAAGGTTGGATGGATGATTGGTAGGAGGTAGTACTTACCTAAAATTATAGGTAAGAATTATTATACTTACATTAATTAGGTACGTTTCTTTGAATATTATGAACAAGAGTTGATGTTCATTTATTTGAAATTTAACATGTTAATAATTGTTAATTGATCTCAAGAATCTTTTTATTGTTTTCAATTACTCATAGTACCCAAGTATTTTTCTATTATTCAATATTAATAAAAAAAATGATCATCATAAGCTTTGTCTTATTTTACCTTAACGCTTTACACAAATTAACTCAAAAGTGACAACCCTAACACTTTTGAAATCTCAGGTGCCGTTTGTATGGGAAAGGGAAAAAACTGCCAGATAACATTGCCCACTTGATTTATTCAAAAATTTACACAGTTATCGCTGAGCTGTTTACAGGAAACGGTAGGATTGCCCGTAAGCTAGGTGTGATTCTTGTTTCAAAGCTATACGAGCTATATTTAAGTGCAAAATCGACGTGGGCAATGTTGGCCAAAAGTCCGGATAACTTTACCCGCCCTCAAAATAGCAAAAAATATAAATAAAATGATGATTTAAAAATGTTTACGAGACATAGACAACTGCTCTTGATCACAATATACCTGTTAAGCCAAAAAAGTAGTAGGCTTTCATAGATTTTTTTTGAGAAATTCGTGTTTTTTTGAAAAAAGCGGGCAAAGATAGGGCATTTGACGGTACTTTTAAAATTAGCATTTTGAATCGAATAATATTGACGGTTTGGCTAGAAATCAGCATCGCATTCCTCGTTCGATTCGGTTTCGGTTTCGATAAAAGCCAGTATCATAGACACACACTGTATAAACGAACTCTCGAGCAAGGGCTTCGAATCATTTGCATTAGTAATTTGTGAAGCTAAACTTTGCGTCTTTGCTGTAAGTTTGTCTATGAGATCAATTATGACAGTACAGCAGTAAAAACAATGTAATGTAGATTTTTATGAGTTTTACGAGTATCAAATCGTTGGCTGCCTAAACTCACTATTTATAAAAACTTAGCAACCTCGTATATACTGATATATGAAATCAGAACTGAGATACAGGTTATTTCATGCAGATATTTTTTACTTAATGAGTTGTGCTTGTCAGTTGACGATTTAAACACCGTGGGCTCTTATAACTCGAAATATTTTAACCAGATACAAACAAAAATGAGTTACATAAGTTTTGTAATTTTTGGCTAAAATATATTTTATTCATTTTTTTTACTAAATTTGAATGTATTTTGACATAAAAAGGAAACGTTATACTTAAAATGAGTGTTAACGTTTTTTTTAAAAAAAACAGATTTTATGACATCTATGAATGAGGTTAGTGAGACTATTCTCCATAATGGCACCAACGCCGTTAAAAAGTACTTTTGTATTGAGTAATTAAATAATAATGTTTTCTTCAATTGGTAATAACTCAGAAACTAGGCGATGTGCAGAAAAGTTTATATTACATTATAGTTTCTAAATGTAGTCAAGAATACATTGTTAAAATCGGTCGGGTTTAAACAGCCCACGGTGTATAATTTGGTTCACTAATGTTTACCCAAAACAATGTTAGCAAATATTTATTTTACAACAAACGTTTCACCAATGTAGTAAGTGGCAAAAATGTTATTCCGCAAATGTATCATTTTACAAAAACTCAATTGACAAATAATCATTAAGCAATTAATACATTAGAACAATGTATAAATTAATAAATAAATCAATTGTATATTTTACATGTCACCTAAAACTACGTTTAACATATTTGTACATTCACCGAATACCTATCTCGACCATTTTCGATTTTGGGGAAAAGTTTTCTGGGTTACAATAAAAAAAATAACCTCGAAGACTAAGGCGGGAGCAAAGCTCCCGCCTTAGTCTTCTAACCTAACCTATCCGAGTCGGATCTGCCCCGGAAGGTTTTGTTCGCTCGCTTCGCTCGCTCACTGCAGATTTTGGTCAAGATTACGATGAATGTCATGATATTTTTTTTTATTTGATGTCGAATTTCTCGGCCATTTTTGATTTTGGGGAAAAATTTACTGGGTTGCAACATAAAAACCCACTTTGCTATACTCCAACCCATTTTAGCAAACATTTTTTGGCTAATGGTAAATTTATTAGTTTACTTTGTTGTTAAATATTCTTTTGCCAAAAATACCTCTTATAAAATGATATTTTATTTGTTAATTATTTGTCTAAGATAATAAATTGTCAAAGATGTTTTTGTAGAAAAAAGGATTTGCCGAAACATAATTTTGCCAGTAGTTGGTTGCCAAGTGTAAATTTGTTAAACAATTTTTGGTCAAACGACAGGATACCGTATAATTTAATGCAGTGCTCTGTCAGTCTAAAGTACGACTTACTACTTGTCGACTTTATTTCCAGGGAATAAAGTAAAAAAATAGTGAAATATGTTTTTGTTTGTCGGTACCATAAAGTAGATGTTATTAATACTTTTTCGTGTGATATGCCTTAAACAAATTACATTATCTAAAACAGCATCATCAGGAAGTATATTTAAATTGATTGCTGGCTGTAAATCCTTATATTTAGCTTCGAATCCGGTTACGCTTCGCTAGAATTACTCCACGGTTAGCAAACTCACTGGCACGTACCACTTTACCTAAAAAACTTATTTTCCACGATTATGATTTAGGAATTCCTTTATTCGGCTAATCGATTTGATCACTCTTGAAATCAATAATCAAGGTTATTGGACGTACTTCGGATATTTTGAAAGAGTAGGTATCTTTAGGCTTTCTCGCCTGGGGTCGTTGGAAAGTGTTCGCTGCGGCGCGTGAGCATGTTAGTTGCGCCACCTGCCGAGGTCGCGTGAACGTTTTAACTTTATAAATCAATATTTTAGTTGTATCTGTCTCAATTAGTATTGAAGACTCAATTTTAATCGGCGATTTTTAAATATTTATAGACTTCAGTAGGCGAGATAGATTTTCCGTCTTTTACTGAGAGGGACGGATAAACTATCTCGCGGCGACATACTGTCGCATTAATCATGTGATAAGCTTAGCTTACTGCTTCATTTTTTATGTGGGCATGTAATTAACAAGTGTGATGAAAAAGATAATTTTAAACTACATGTGTAATGTGACTAAGGACGACACAAGTTATTTAATATCGCTCGACCTGGTATTCATCGAACAAAGTTACTTCACGAGTAAAGCTTTTGTTTCAATAAACAAGAAAGAATGCTGCATTGAGCTTAAAATTGAAATGTTGTGCGCTGTGACTCGAATGTAAATCGAGATGCAATTGATGCAAACACAATGTATTTTCAACTGCTTGTATAATCAATGGAAAATTGAACGCTTCGTTATAAGTTGTGCATAGTATGAACTGTATCATCATCATCATCTTATCAGCCGAAAGACGTCCACTGCTGAACATAGGCGTCCCCCAAAGATTGCCACAATGACCGGTCCTGTGCCACCCGCATCCAGCGGACTCCTGCGACCTTCACCAGGTCATCATTCCACCTTGTGGGGGGCCTACCCACGCTGCGCCTTCCGGTACGTGGCTGCCACTCGAGAACCTACCCCCCCAACGACCATTGGTTCTACGCGCAATGTGCCCTGCCCGCTGCCACTTCAGTTTAGCGATTCGGAGAGCTATTTCGGTTATTCACTCACTAATTTTTAATGAACGGTGTAAGTGGTGGAAATTGATGGCCCAATTAAAGATTCTCAAGGCCAATGAAAAATACAGTTCTCTTTTTTTATAAGCTTCATTTGTATAAATTTAATTATTGTAACGTACGTACTACTTATACAGTTGCCATCAGATATGTCGGGGCGGCCGAGGTGCTCAAAAATATCCAAACATACACTCTAACGCCATTACAATAGCCATCCACGAAAAAATCTTTGTCGGGAACGTGACGGCTATGACAGCTTCCTTAGAAATATATGGAAAGTCTGAGAATTGTCTATAAATACAAAAACCCAGTTATAAAACTATTAAGATGGACCAAAAATTGTATTCGTAACTTTCTTAAGGTGCATTCAGACCAAACGAGCATTCCCTGTTCTATCCCTCAAATCAACGAATCACGTTTTGTGTAACGATCGAATTTCGTAGAGTAGGGGGTTAGAATAGCGAATGCTCGTTAGGTCTGAATGCACCTTTAGATGCGCGCGAAGAACGGCGTCACGTACGCGACATTCTAGTGGAATGCACCAATAGAGGCCAGCGGCCCTACCGCGAAAAACGAAATTCGTAAATTTCGAGGATTTGTCTCTCTCACTCTAATGACTCCTTCGTTTGAGTGACAGAGAAAAATCCTCGAAATTTAACGAATTTCGATTTTCGCGGTAGTAGGCCTGCTCAGATGTTTGTGAGTGCACGACTGTATTAGCTACATACATTGGTGTACTTTATGATATACACTAAATTAGACAGATTACTTAGGACATTAGTAGAAGTTGGTACCAGTCAACTTCTATTATTTGTCCATTCTATCTATTAATGTTAAAAAGCCATATCAAATTTGATAGTTACAAGGGCGAACATATCCCTGTAAAGCATCTGAATTTTTGTAGTGTTTAAAATGTAGGTTAAGCTAGAATTAAGTTTGTAATGTTTTGGCGTAAGCTGTAATTACAAATTCCTTTTGAAATAAATAAATAAATCTCTCCCAGTTAACCTTTGAGAAAATGCGAGAGAAGTAGTAGATATAGATAAGCAAACTTCACGTTTAGTTACAATGGTTACCTACTGTATTGGTCACTGATTGACGATTATGATATTGACTAACCCCCTTATTCATCAGGTTCACCCTGTTGTGTCATAATTCTTTTATGAATAATTCTATATGGCATAAACTATGTAGTCTTAATGGGCTTTGTGCAGAAACTGTTGTGGCATACTCAACTTTAGCATATTTCGTTGTGGCAGATTTCGAGTTGTTCGAATATTATGATGAGGCATAATCTGGATGTACATAAAAAGTTTTGGAGCGAATAAAACATTTTGGAGCGAAAGAGGTATCGATATCAATGGCGCGAGACTGTCACATTTAAGGTTCGCAGATGACCTGATCCTTCTAGCTGAGAACGTTGCAGACCTATGGAGGTCTGCAACGAATGCTCGACGAACTTCGGGTAGCATCTCTGAAGGTTGGCCTTAAGATGAACATGTCCAAGACCAAGATCATGACTAATCATCCACTTGAAACACCAAACATCGCTGTTGGAAATTCCCAGGTGGAGATTGTGGATGATTATGTATATCTTGGGCCGTGTGGTGACGGCAGTAAGAATACATTTGTCATCACCCCAACTCCTCCCTGCGGGTGTCGTAAGAGTCGACTAAGGGATTAAAGTGTCACTGACCATTCTACAAGATTGATGATGGGCAGCAGCGTCATCATAGTGGACACATTACTGCGATCGCCAATCCGTTTGCCCAGCGTGGCGATTATGGGCATTTACCTCCTAATGCGTCTATACGCATAGTTAATAGGAGAGGCCTACGTCCAGCAGTGGACTAACCTAGGCTGATGATGTGATGTATATCTTGGACATTGTTTATCTTTCGGCCAAGGAATATTGGAGAAAGAGGTCGCTTACTGTCGCTAGACGAATCCAGCTGGGATGAGCTGCATTCAGTAACCTTGCGGACGTCCTCAAGTCCAAGATCCCTCAATGCCTCAAAACAAAGGTATTTAACCGATGTGTGCTGCCTGTCCTCACTTATGGATCGGAAACCTGGGCTCTCACCAAGGGATTGCTCCACAAAGTGAACGTGGCACAAAGAGCCATGGAGCGAGCCATGTTGGGCATATCCCTTGTCGTCCGCAATAGCGAAATCCGACGCCGAACAAAAGTATTGGACGTCGGTAAACGCATTACACAACTGAAGTGGAGATGGGCGGGACACTTGGCGAGAAGAACAGATGGGAGTTGGACAAGGCAGGTTACTGAATGGTGGCTAAGGTGGGCAAAAAGGTCGGCGTGCAGGCCATCGACAAGGTGGTCTGACGATATCTGCCGCACAACAAATAAGATGTGGATGAGGTTAGCACAGGACCGAGAAGAGTGGCGTAATAAAGAAGAGGCCTATACTCAGCAGTGGGTGGATACGGGCTGAATAGATAGATAGATAGACATAAAAAGTATCGGCATAGTTTGTTTTAGCATAACAGAGAAGGAATAATTACAACCTCTCAATATAATAAGACAAGAACACATCAGTAAGACAATTGTCAGATTATCGGTACCATCGTGTATAGGAAACAAGTCGCGCCCATAAACTAAAACACAGTACATTGTACTTACTATGTAGATGTAATTGGTTACGTTTTATTGAATGCACGAACCAGTAGGCAATCGAAGCAATTATGCTATATTTTTTGTTATACGTGAAAAACGATGAAATAAAAAGACTAATTGATTTTTGATAACCCAATAGAGTTATTATTGCACAATTAAGTAGTTAAGCTAAAAACATGAGTGTATAATTATATTAAAACGCCGATTTTTACCTAAATGGCATTGTTCGCTTAATTTAAGGACCTTGTTAAATCCAGGAAGTCTGAAATACTAATCTATTGATTAGTAACGACTAATAAAACTTATAAAACTGCGAAAAATACATCCTGTAAGTTATAATATTGGCGTAAACTTTACGCTATTATCATCAAATTATAAATGCCAGTGAGGTTTCTTACGGGTACATTTACATACAATAGATTTCTAATGGATGTCCGCTGTTGCTCTGACTAATTCATTTATGATTGATTGATTTTGATTTATGTTTATATATAGTTTTGCCTTTGCCTCAAGGGTAAAAGAGTTTCCTATAGCTGTACCATGACGTGGCAAGTAAGGTCTCATATTGATGCATGTTAGACTAATTACCGTGTCAAGTAAAAGCTAACATAAACTTTACTAATCTTTAGAAATCTATAATTTCATAATTTTGCAACTTACATCTTGCTTGACCAATATTTCTATTTGGAATTTACCTTTATAACATTAGCAAAGCCTGAATAGACAAGAACAAATATATGTAGACACAGTGGCCAACATATGTGCGGCCATGGTGCTCAGAAATATCTGAGAAAGCTCTTTAATGCTATGACAATAGAAGCCTGCTCTGGATGCTTAGCCAAGTTATCAATCGCTAATGCTTAGTAGCGTATCGTAGTTTTCCCTCTCCGTCACTCTTTTGTATTAGTGCGACAAAGATAGCTGCCTTTCGTTTACGATTGACGATTAAGCGTTAGCGCTTGGCAACTTGTCTAAGCACCCAGATGTTTGTGAGTACCTTGGCTGCTCTGACATATCTGATGATGACTGTACTTGTACTCGTGTGAAAAAATATGGTTTTATCCTGAACACTACAAAAGCATAAGTTGTAAATTATTACGAGTGTACGTATAAGGGGAAGCTAGATATCATATAAAATATAGAACATTATATAGCTACGCAAGTACCTAAATCAATGCGTCAAATGCATTAGAAATCAGATAGGGAAAGCCGAATGTCGAATAAATACTTATTCGTATTTCGTGAGTAAAATATGCGATGGCTCTATAGAGGCACTTTCGATCTATTAGTCCCAGAGGCACGCCAAGCATGTTGATTGAATTGTATAAATGGTATTTTTGCATTTTGTTGTATTAAATTATGCGTTATTGCCTACATGTGTCCTACCTAAAGGACATAAGCCTCACTTAACTCTATGTTAATTAGACAAATATCCAATTTGATTCGGCAAATTTTTGACATAATGTAGGCATGAGATAATTAGATCTATACTATTCGTTAAGGAGCATACTCGTAGTCTTCTTACAATTTTGTAAAACAAGGAATCCTTGTTTTGACGACCAGTAGTCATACTATGAGTTGAAAAGTAAGATTGTACTCGATACGTAATGCATTCTATCGCGCTCGCACCGACATACCGGAGCCAGCGCGATGGATTGCTCTACGTATCGAGAAAAACCTAACGTTACCGATTTCAGTGATTATACAGGGTGTAAGTCTAATACGGGCGAAGCTCTTAACGGGGGTTAGCTTAGGACATAATAAGTAGGTACATTTAAATCACTTTTAATTGTTATTAGAGCAACAAAATTGTCCATACAAAATAGGTAATTCGGCGCGCAATGTATTCCAACACACTCAAGTTAAACGCTCGTTGACAGCTAATTTCAAAAGCTGATGATGTAACTGCCATATCAATATTAACAAATGTTCGTACCTACATTGCTGCTCCGAAAATCTTAAAATAATTCTGTGAGGTCATAATTAAGTGTAACTTAAAAAAAACCTAGTAATCCATGATTATACTTATGAATCCCATGCCTGGTGTAAATGTATCGCCCTTATTAGATTTACACACGGTATAATCACCGGTAAATTATTGTTTATAAACATATGCTGCCAGGCACCAGTAGGCAAACTTAAGAATAATATTGTAGGATATTAAAATCATATGTTACCTACATTAGTTACATCACGAACATTACCATTTATAACAGAATTTAAATCTAAGGGTAATAAAGTGTGCTTCTACATAATATCTTCTACAATAAAAATATTATGTTATCTTTTTAACTAAGATGTAAAAATATTGTATACTTGACGTAACGACTAAAAGTTTCATAATTTTAAAACGTTTAATTGCCTACCATTACGATTAGTATCATACATGAGCCGCTGCTATATAAAATGGTGTGAAATTGGCACCTACAATACCTACATACTAATGTATGATTAAGTTATTTAAAGTGATTTCAAAGAAGATCACATAAATAGATATGGGCGCAGAAACGTGTTTACAAGATGTTGCTTAAATTCCTTAAGGCGGTTTACAATGATCACCTGATTTGACGAAGGTAGACATGCAAATGCTTGTAAGCACTTGTTTTTTTATACCACAATTGTGGTAACCAATTATGCGTGATTGTAAGAAGCTATTGTGTTTGCCGTCAATTATTTGAAGTGATATAATATGTATAGTACTCCCCTGGGGTTTACATGCACGTTATAAACCCTTTAAAAACCTGGAAACTTCTTTTTTATAGAAGCCCATCTTGTTGTTCCCTGAGAAAGCGATAATGTAGTATCTCGGCAAGAAATTCATTTCAGCTAGAGTGTTCGAGGAAGGGAATTCCTCTGAAACCGCACAGTACGTGAAAAAGCTTGTCATCAAAACAATAATAGAATAGATCCTATAGTTTTATGTTTATGGTTTTAACATCACATTCGTGTTCACTGTCGAAACCAATGAAACCCTATCAGCCTAAATACTTGAAATCGATGTAATCATCAGCAAGCCTAGCCAAGATGTCATTTTGCACTCGTATACGATAAGTCACGTGATCATAATAATAATGTGTGGAAACGTGACTTTTCGTTCGAATTTGTCGTTCTCTCGTACATTTATTAGGACTTATCGCTTATCGTATACGATTGCAGAATGGCATCTTGGCTAGGCCAGGGTCGCGTTTTATAAAGTTACAATTTACAATTTTGCTCTTTGCCTCTCTTTCTAGCCAATATGTGCGTGTGTTAGAGAGGCAAACAGCGAAATTGTAAAATGTAACTTTATAAAACGCGACTCTGCTGATCCGATAAAAAAGGTTGCTATCAATTTATCAGCAACACATTTTTAGTGGGTAAAGGCTTCGTAATAATTATGAGAACTATATGCCGAAGGACTGAACTGAAATCTAAATTAGGAAAGGAATAGATATCGATTTTGAATGAATCACCCTTATTTGTATTCAAGTTTCGGCTGGACCTAAACAAGTATCTACATTTGTCCTCACAATAAATCCAAGCACGACATTATTTGCTTTAAATTCTGCCAACTAGAACAGCCTACTAAAGTCCGCAAGACAACACGTGTCCACAAAGCACAAACCAGTTCAGTATCCGATTGCGAGTCTTAATCACTCGTTCACCGAGTAGCCGGGTGACCGACCAGAACTGTTATTCATAATTTTTAATGACGACCATTCTCACTCTGATCCCTGATTATGCATAACTATTACGGATCTAAGGCTCAGGTTATATTAGGGCTATCGCGATGTAATGTTTTGTGAATATTGTGTGCCGCCGGCGACTTTCATCACAACCTATAAATATACATGGGGTAACAGTGGTAACAGGGGTATACGACGAAAACCAGATATCAATTCTGCTAGATATCATTTGGACACGGAAAAGTAAGAAAATTAATTCGGCGGCAAAGAATCAAATTCCCTGCAGTTCGATGAATGGATCATTTTGTGAGATCATTCACGGACTATATAATATTACACCTGTATAGTTACTAATTATATTTTTTTAATTACTTGTTTGTAAAGCTATTAATCAAACAATTAATGATGCAAAACAAATGTACTAATGCAACCGCTATGTTTGAAATAAGATATTCATAAATAAGTACCTAGTCTACGTGAAATAACTACATGCCTCTAGTTTTTGTTCAAATAGGAATTACGCACAACTTGTCTTCTTCATGTTTGTATTTTAACGTAATATTTATCAATATAAGTTCTACAACTTCTACACACGACGACTTATTTATATAGAGAAAGGCAGATTTTCAAGTTTTTTAACTAAAAGAGTCCGTGCTATAAATTGTCTAATTTGAAATTATGTTAAACTATCCTTTTATAATCAACGTCGTTATCCACCTTATCACTGTACTGAATACTTACATTTAAGTCCAAATAACATCCAATAAAGCCGGTGCAACACAACTTTTTAAATTAATCGATAAAATTCAATCAACAACCGTCGAAAAAAACACGTAAATAGCGAATCACAATGCGCGTTGATTTTGCCAACGAACAAAAAGTTTCCAAACACGACAATTCGTAAATAATGCAATGAGCAATATACGTAGCTCCGCGCGGCGGCGAATAGCAAAACTGACGCACGCAACCAGCTGGCGCCGCCAAGGTATTGTTAAAAGTTACTTTTACTTGCGACTTCTGGCTCTAGGCAGGTTATGAGACCTCCCGCCGTAACGCCGACTCTACCGATTCGCGTACTCGTGAAAGAGAAAAACATACATCACGCAACTCTGCTTATGCTTCTGCGGTATACCCTAGAATACCCATTTGTGCAAGATTATAGAAAATTATTGCTATGCAAAATTATTGGTCATGGTTGATTGATATTTTAGGTGAGTGTTGCCTTATTTCCTGGCAAGTACGCGGATGCAGGGCATGGTGAACTCCAGCATTGGGGCCAATAGACAAGAATTTAAACTATGTATATTAGCTGTACTAACTGCTATTAAGAGTGCAATAAAAAAATATTAAGACTCTTTTACACTCTAAAACAGAATAATAAACACAATTAAAGTGAGTTCCTTACAATGTTGATAAAGAATGATGAAACGGATTTTGTAATGAGGACGTTGTTTAATGCCTAATGCGAATTCACAGCGGTATATTAATAGATCGATTAAAGAAACTTCGTCAAAAAGGTACTTAATAGACGATTGTCTCCAAATCGTACGTGCTATATTTGGCCCTTATTTCAACAAATAGATAAGAAATTAATAAAGTTTTCATCACACTTGCTGTCTAAGCGCGCCATTGCTTGTGTGCGTAGCGGGAGTAATAGAAAAGTGAAATTCCCTAGGGAGTAATAGAAATGTCAGTACGTCATGTAATAAATATTTATGTCTAAAAACTAATTTTTTGTCAGCATGCGTGATGAAAAACATTGTATGCGTCACGGTCGGTAAGCGGAGTACTAACTCGAGTCATAAAAGCCCTCCGCCTAACGGCGTCGGGCTTCTAACACTCTCGTTAGTAATTCCGTACTTACCTCCCTTGATGCACAATGTACTAATGTTTTACCATGCAATAATAAATGATTACTAATTTTTCAAGGGTTTTGTCAGCCTCTGTAGCCTAGTTGGTAGAGTGACCCTGCCTACGAAGCTGGAGGTTCCGGGTTCGAATCCCGGCGAGGGCATTATTTGTGTATTTATTTGTCACAAACATTTGTTCCTTGGTCATGGCCGTCTATGTATTTATGTATCTATATGTATCTATCTATTACATATATCGTCGCCTGGTACCTACATCACAAGCCTTAATTGAGCTTACCGTGGGACTAGGTAGATTTGTGTAAGATGTCCCAAGATATTTATATATTCTATGTCACAAAAAATAGTGACCTTCTTAAAATTTGATAAGTGCTTCGCAAAGTTTCTGGATATTGACGGTCACTAATAAGCACACAAACTATCCGACTGTGATCGGTAACTGTAGCCTATAGACGCCTTTAACACCAGTAATAGACAATTTTCACAACGGTCGCACCTGTCGTGAAGTAGGGGCTATATTTTTGACAGGAACATTAGTGTTGCCAGTTTTGCCTAAAGGCTAATTTGATTTAAGTTTGGAATTCATGTCGCAACCTCAACTCAAAGGTTTGAATCAGTGTGATTGTCTATCAAATATCAAGTGATAGAGTAGCGAGTCAACGATCGTGTGTCTCGCGGCCTCGCACGCATACCTCGTCGAATCAGTCAATATGTATCGATTAGGTTATATAGATCGATTTATTTCACCTATCACTTATCACAGTTCAGGGATCGAATCGTGGCCGCGGTGTAGATTGCAGGTTGAATGTCAATGTGCTACATTAAGTTAATTAACAACTTGGAGCCCAGAGGCAGTAGAATGCTGACATGTAATTTATCTGTACTTAGCTATATTAATCCTGTAATGAAAACTTGTAGTCAGACCTCGATTATAATGAGTAATGACTGCATTGACGATCAGTAGAAGACTTAGAACCAACTTTAAAAAGGCTTTTTAGTACAGATGGTGCCTTTTTTACACGCTAGTGCGAGAAGTGGCTCAATTTACGGCAGGTAGAAAACTTTGTAGGGCCATCTGTAAAAACGTCGTACGAGACACGTGCAAAAAGGAAATTCGTAACTCGTTTATATTTTTCACACTTGTGTCGTAATGTACTATTTTATACGTGTTGATTTGGATATAGGTAAGTGTAATTTTTTCACCTCCGAAAAGATTTTTTTAGGATAAATGCTACTGTGACTTTAAAGTTTGGTGCTCAATTGACATAGATAATACATTAATTATGCTAATAATATAATCTTGGGATCTTATACAGATAAGTCTGAATTAGGGCTGCCAACCAAAGGTCACAGATATGCGGTACATTCCCGAATAAATTGCGGGACTTGGCTATAAAATGCGGGACGCATGAGAAAGTGTATTAAATGATAATAATCCGCCTATCCGCCAAATGCGAGTCGGAGTCGTGCACAAAGCGTTCCGTAACAGCAAATATAAAAAAATACGGACTCCTTACGGGTTTTCCCGTGTAGTAGTATACGTAAGGAACTATTTTCTGTAATTTTTGCTTATTATTAAGCATTGTAGATTCGGAAAATGTGGGGTTATTTCCGCTTATTATTATTTAAATAACTTGTTACTATGATATACATCAATGTTATTTACATGTCTCACAATAATAAAATAAAATTTGAAAATCCTCTCACTGAGCCCTCCATTTGATTGATACAGTTTGCAAAACATTTTTTATTTCACAATTTCCTATAGTAGACCTCATATTCAAAATTTATTAATTTACATTTCACGTCCAACGGTCACCAACTTACACATGTGTGTTAGGGTGGTTCATTTTTGAAATTTGTGATATTTTCTCTGACTTTGCTCAAGCCGTTTGTTTCTCTGATATAAAAATGATATATTTAAAATTTTATTGAGATTGGATAACGTTTAGAGGTTGCACACTTTTGAAAGTGGAGCCAAAGCCCCATACATTACGAAAAAAAAAACTTTGTTATAAATTCATAAAAAATAATGAACCAACACTAAAATTACTTGGGAAAGTAGATTCTATCGTCAAATATATAAAAAAACGATTTTATTCTTTAAGCATGGGTGTGAATTTACTATAACCTTAATATGGTATTTTTTATAAAGTAACCTAGATCCCGGTTTTTTACTTAATTTTAGGCCATAATTGGATATTTACATATAGTACACTAATCTATTATAGTTATGAAATTAGTAAAACACTGGGAATTAGGTTTTCATAAAAGTGCCCTATAAATATTTTATAGAATTTATACCTACTTCCAAAGAATAAGTTCTCATTTTTAATATATGACATTAAATTCGACTTATCCATAATTTTTTAGTGTTGGTTCACTATATTTGATTAAATTATAACAAAGTAATTTTCAAAAGTGGCTTTGGCATAACTTTTTAAAAGTGTGTGTCAACCTTTAAACGTTTTCCAATCTCAATGAAATTTTATATATATCATTTTTATATCAGAGAAACTTAGGGCGTGAGCAAAGTCAGGGAAAATATCACTATTTTTTTTGCCCATACAAAAGTGAAACACCCTAATATGTGTTTACCATTATTTAGTGGAATCCAAACTGAGATAAGCATTCGTTTTTGGGGAAATAGTTTCAAGTACAATATAAACAGAACTTTTATAGTGCAAAAACGAGCTATTAGAACCTGAACTGCTCCTTGGGATTAGTGCAGAGAACTTTTTGTTAAGCTACAAATTATGACAGTAGGTACTCAGTTTGTACGTTTTAGTACTGCTAACATCATTTGTTAAAAATATGTATGAAACGGAAAAAACGCATTAACAGCAAAAAGGCAAACAGCTAACACAGCTAACAGCAAACAGGCAAAAAGCGATATTATAGGATTATAAGGGTTTCGGTTTTTCCTTTTAAGGTATCCTAAATGCATAAAGTTTAACTTTAGAAACATTTATTACAAATAGCATAAAGCTTTTATGACAATTACATTTAAAAACAATCATTCATTTCAGATCGGTTCTATTTAAATGCACCTAATGCACCCATCGCAATCATTCATATTTTGGCAGTATACATAGTACACGGTGCTCGCAGGCTATAGTCCCGGACGTCGCGGTAAATTCAAATTGACGTGACGCAATCTGAAATTGCTCTCATTTACGTATTCATATTATTATTTTAGTATTTCCTGAAAAGCGGGACAATCGGCGTCCCGCGCGAACCCTTTGCGGGACGCCGATTTTAGGGCCACAGAAACGGGACGTCCCGCATATAGCGGGACAGTTGGCAGCCCTAGTCTGAATGCATCTGTATGCTTCACGTATTTGTAGTGAGAGGGCCCTAGTGTGAGGGCTACTGTTGCTCTTAAAATCTACTTACTGTATTCTATAATCTCATAATCTCTGTTGTTATTATAATCAAATTTGATGTACATAGTAGTTAGCTCTTTGGTAAATAAATAAATTTGTATTTGTATTTGTATACATACACCAACGGGTCACAGATTATTCTCGTTCTAAAATTAAAAAGATCTCTGTAGTTACTACCAAAATCCTCACTAAGGAAATTTTGCCTTGCCTTATCATTACATTGTGCTTAATTGAATCTAATGTAAGAAAAAGTCGTGATTTCCATTACAGAATGCTAATTAGTCGATTGTAAGCGGCATCTGCCGAAACCTTGCGCAAGCTCTGTGATATAATTAGCTTCGGTTCAATTGTTAGTGACAACAATATAAATGATCCAATCACTTCGAGTGTTCAGTGCCATATCACGCTTTGGGCTTTAAGAAAGTCAAAAGTGTTTGCTAAGCTACATATTAGTGGTTGAAAGTAATGTATTAGACATATTACTTTAACGATGTTGTTATTGAATGTTTTGAGATTGATTACTTAAAGCTACTTATTCAATGTTTTATGTTTAGTTATAAATGAAATTCTCATTTAACTTAAGAGATAAACGGGCTAGTAGGTAACTCCTATTTCCGGTATTAGGAACAGAATGAATTAGTATTAAATTGTTTCTGGATTATAAAAGGAGTCTTAGTATCTAAAATACAAAATAATGTTCAAATGTGTCAATGTAATCACCAGGCATCGTTTGCTTTACAGCATTTTGGTGCAGCGTTGTTGTGTTAAAAGCTAGGTACCGTCAAGTGCAAAAATAAGTATCGAAATAATCCGCTCATAAATATGTTACGACGTTCTTATTGGAGTTCTTACACAGAATTAGAATGCACTGGGACATATTTTTGAACATTTTTGTATACACCTTATTTTATCTTTGACTGTACAATTGGGAATATAGAAATTCCCAATTATACCTAGATGGTATAGTTCATTAAGGTTCCTAACCGTAATGAATCATCCCCCTAGAATATATCGGAGATCCCATTGTTTTACCTATTCTGCGCTAAAATTGCTGTAAAGGTCAGTACACAACACACTGGCCCAAGTATAGGCAAATCGAAGAAATGCCGTTATATGAAAGAGGAGCAAAGCGATTTCGCGATCTCGCTCAATCGCATGGTTATGTCCCTTAGATTGGCCTACATTGAGCCAAATGTGTACTGCGGTCTTAAAAGTTACGATGTCTTATAATTACGGTGTTTGTGACAAGGTTAATCTTTTTGACGATACCTCAAATACAAAAGCTGGCACTCAGATGCCACGTATACAAAATGTAAAATTGAAATTGAATTTTATTCACATGAGTGAAGTGTATATTGCGCTGAAGCTCAAGATTTATACGTATATATAATATTGGTCTATGACGTTGAACCTGCGGTGCCATTATATCGGTCGATGGCATCCAAAAGGTTTAATCGTTTAAAAAAAATACATAAAGTTAGGTAACGCCTGTCTATTATCTCTTATGTCCTCAAGATACTCTAACAGCAATCCAGTATATTGTACAACTAAAGATATTAAAGTCTAACAAGTTGTCTGTCACCCGCCACGCCCCGGCAGAGGTCATGCATTCCTTTGCTAATAGTCTCGGAAGAAGATTGCAATAGGTACTATGAATAGACTCTTGTACAATGTATTCCGTGCCCTATACCAGTGGAAAACTTTGCACAGATTTACAGTAACTTTACTAACCTTCTTTTTTATAAGTATAAGGTATAAACAGAAACACCTTTTTCATCACACTTGCTGTCTAAGCGCGCCAATGCTTGCACGCGTAGCGGGAGTAATAGAAAAGTGAAATTCCGTTTAAGTAGGTAATAGAACTGTCAGTACGTCATTTAATTATATTATGTCTTAAAACTTATTTTTTTGTCGGCAAGTGTGATGAAAAACATTGTGTGCATCACGGTCGGAATGCGGAATACTAACTCGAGTCATAAAGGCCCTCCGCCTAACGGCGTCGGGCTTCTAACACTCTCGTTAGTAATTCCGTACTTACCTCCCTTGATGCACAATGTACTATTTGCTGATAGTAGGACCTCGTGCAGGGTCTGCCCGGATAGTTACCACCATCTTACCCGTTAACCTGCCGCTAAATAGCAGTGTTTGCGCTTGCGTAAGATAGCCGGTGTCATTACTGGCATAGATAAAGGCAATCCATCTAAATCCTCCGGGTTGGCAAAGCAATGGCGATTTTTTTGATCGTCCATGGACTTTAGTTCCTGCTTTCCATCAGGGGGGCTGAGAGCTCAGTTTTCTACCCTCGTCGCATAAAAAAACCTAACTCTTTAAGTAACATATTTGGAGTAAACACATTGAATCATGTTTTTTAAAAACCTGTATAATTTGACGATTAAAAGGTGCGGTCTTGAAGAGATCTTTAACTAGATCAGCAATCAACGAACATGTAATAGTGATTTGTCATACTTAGCTGAATATATTAACCTTGCTAAACAAATGGACGTACGGTGTTAATAAAATAGTGCCTGTTAAGCTTTTTTTCAACTTAAAATGTGTATTTCAAAATAATGCTTCAAGCTAAACGTATTGGATGATAATGATTTATTTTAGTTTAATAAAGGTTAATTGTTAGTCGTACAATAAAGAGCCTCGTTTATATTAATTGGATTTTTAACCCTCTAATGCATATGAAGCCAAATATGGTTTCATTGGTTTTGGACTCTATTGGCTGCTGTTAGGGTTCAAATTTGAAATGCATTTTTGCCTGTCTTATGCATTAGAGGGTTAAACCCTACGATATCTGGATGCTTACCTACCCAAGTTGCCAATCGCTAACGCTTTGTAGCGTATCGTAGTTTTACCTCTCTGTCACTCTTTCATATTGGTGCGACAAACATAGTTAGCTGCCTTTCGTTTACGATTGCAGATTAAGCGTTAGCGATTGGCTACTTGTCTAAGCACCCTCGTACAGATAGAGCGTTTTTATTTGATGACAGTAGTTTTGTTATCCGGAAATCGGATTATGAATGAAAAATTCATTAGTACAAATAAAGGTGGACTTAGACCAAACGAGCGAATGTTCAATCTATCCCCCACTCTACGAAATTCCTTCGTTATACAAAACGTGATTCGTCGAAATTCGTTGATTTCGTAGAGTGGGGATAGAATGAGCATTCGCTCGTTTTGATCTAAATACACCTCACAAAGAAATTATTCTGTTCAAATTATGTAAAGTGATTTGAACAGTGATTGACTATGATGATGGATGATATATTATTATGATGACGTAGGTGCCTAGGTACGAACACCAATACCCGACACAGCCACAATAATCGACATTTCTAATCATAATAGCAATTAATAGCACCGTAATAGCAATAAGATTGACAGAAGAAAGTCGAAAATATATGTTTAGAAAACATAATATCAACTTACATTTAATTTTATAAGATATGGGAGTGTTAACGATACCTACCTAGTTTATTTTTCTATGACATGACTTACGAATTAATCCACTTTTTGAACAGTAAACATTGCGTCAGAATTATGTTACACTTTAGTTATTATTCGTAATAAAGTAATATACTAAATAATAAAACCTCGCCTAATTGCATTGAGTGCGAGATTGCGGTTAGGCCGTAACCCGAGTAGAATACAAGAATTACACACATACCGATACGAGAGGATATTGAATGTGTCAACCAAGGTCACTACACGTCTCACTCCTATTATTTAACACTTCAAAAAGGTATAAATGTGCCCCAAATAAAATGTAATATAATACTTGATGCTTTTCTCAGCAGAGCCTTGGTTATTAAGTTACTAAGTATCAAGTGCACTTTGAGCGTCATTTTGTATCACGAAATCACAACTCGATAACCAGCCAATTTGGTTTCGAAAGTGGTATTATATTTTTGGTAAATCGACTTCGTTTACATTATGGCAATGCGTCGAGGGCAGATATTTTTGAAATGTATTACGATGTTTGTTCGATATTAGTCTTTTAGTAATAAGTAGTAGAGACATTCGACTCTCGTAGACATGTAACAGGGACAGACTACAATAAATGTCAGGCGGCCATCTGATATGGTCGAATTCATAAAAATATACATACAATTTCACACCGTACCTACTTCAGTAGATTATGATGAAAAATGTGTAGGTAGGTAAATATTTATGAACTCGACTGTACATGTTTCGAAAAATGTGTTCATGCTTTTGAGTACCTACCTACAATCTGTAGTTACCTCCTTAGTAAGAATACTAAGAATTTAAAAGTAGATCTCAAGGAAAACAGACATATATATACATACAATCACACCGTTTTACCGTTTTTTAAACGAGCAAGGATAATAGGAACCAGTTAATCCACACATAATCGAGGCCTTTGCCATAAAATATTGAATTATCACTTAATACGTAATACGGTTACTTCTTTGATGGGTAATTAAACTTAAAATATTTCCACAATTTAATTAAAGTGCGCTCAAGGAAAATATTTACTTAAATGTACATACAAATTGCGCTAATTAGGTCTTGACGTGAAATAAGTTTCATGTTTGTGTTTGTAGGTATATCTTGAAATGAATGGATTCGGCTCTCTAAGCTGCTCTGAAGCGACGCTGTCCTATTCGAAGGGAGAACTCCGGAGGCATGGAGTAAAAGTGTGGTTGTCCTGTTCTTCAAAAAGGGAGACAAAACCCTGATGAAGAACTATAGACCCATTTCTCTTCTAAGCCATGTCTATAAGCTGTTTTCAAGAGTGATCACGAACCGTCTTGCGCGGAGATTCGACGAATTCCAACCTCCGGAACAGGCTGGATTTCGGAGCGGATACGGCACCATAGACCACATCCACACAGTGCGGCAGATTATACAGAAGACTGAAGAGTATAATCAGCCCCTGTGTCTAGCATTTGTGGACTATGAGAAGGCCTTTGACTCGATTGAGATCTGGTCTGTTCTGGAGTCCTTGCAGCGATGTCAAGTTGATTGGCGATACATTCAAGTGATAAGATGTCTATACGAGGCCGCCACCATGTCCGTCCAAGTACAGAATCAGCAAACAAATCCTATACCATTGCATAGAGGCGTGAGACAAGGGGACGTGATCTCCCCGAAATTGTTCTCAAATGCAATGGAGGATATGTTTAAGACGCTGAGCTGGAAAGGGCGTGGCATCAACATTAATGGCGAGTACATCTCTCACTTGCGATTCGCTGATGATATCGTCATCGTGGCAGAAACGCTGCAGGACCTACAACAGATGCTGAACGACCTGGCTGACTCTTCTATACGCATCGGCCTACGGATGAACTTGGACAAAACCAAGGTTATGTTCAATGAACATGTACTACCGGAACCGATCGCAGTACACGGCACCGTTCTCGAAGTTGTTCAAAGATATGTATACCTCGGCCAAACATTCCAGATGGGTAGAAACAACTTCGAGAATGAGGTGAATAGAAGAATTCAGCTAGGTTGGGCAGCATTTGGGAAGCTACGTCGAATCTTCACATCGTCGATCCCACAGTGTCTGAAGACAAAAGTCTTCAATCAGTGCGTCCTACCCGTCATGACGTACGGAGCCGAAACGTGGACACTGACGGTACGGCTGGTTCACAAGTTCAAGGTCGCTCAGCGAGCTATGGAAAGGGCTATGCTCGGCGTATCTCTGCGGGATCGAATCAGAAATGAGGTTATCCGGCAGAGAACCAAAGTGATCGACATAGCCCACCGTATTAGCAAGCTGAAGTGGCAGTGGGCTGGCCATATTAGCCGTAGAACCGACAACCGTTGGGGTAAACGAGTTCTTGAGTGGAGACCGCGTCTCGGCAAACGTAGTGTAGGACGCCCTCAGGCAAGGTGGAGCGACGATTTGCGCGGGATGGCTGGCAGGAGCTGGATGCGAGCAGCCGAAGATCGAGAACGGTGGCGTGAAATTGGGGAGGCCTATGTCCAGCAGTGGACTGCGATAGGCTGATGATGATGATGATGATGATGGCTCTCTAAGAAGGGTCCATGGAAAGAATATGTCCAGTGCTTAAAAAATTCAGGGCAAATTCACACCTTATTCTGTTTAAAGTAAGGTGGTTTTTCCTTCTGTAATTTGAATTGACTAGATATGTTCTTCAAATATAATTAAACGGTTAAACTCACGTGTATTTTGTCACTACACGCGACATGTTTCGCCTAGTCTCCGATGTCTCCATTATCAAACACTGAGCCCGCGATCACGCCAAGCGACTCGCGATTACGGCGCGTACTGACGATCGTTTCGCCGCCCGCTGCGCTGGGCCGAATTCGGTTCTCTACAAGCATGGATGAAATAATAGTCTATTTATTCCATGACAAACTACAGATGCGCACCTTTGCACCAAAAGCGATAAGGAGCGGGTATTGACTGCAAGTATTTTTACCAATATGTTATAGAATTATTTAATTTAATTTGAGTTATGTGTGGTTTTGTAGATTACTATTGTACTGTTAATACAATTATGAAATAAACTTTTGACACAAAACAGCTACACATTATTACACTTATCACTTTCTATCAAAATAATTAAATCTAGAAATACTGAATTTAGTATATTATAGGACTTTATTATCAGCAGCCATTAATTCAAATATCATATTCTGTACAGTCAAGGGCATAAATATGTATATACTTTTTTATCTTATGCGGTAAAAATGATGTGCAAAAGTGTATACATATTTTTGCCCTTGACTGTACATTGATCTTTCTATTTGGGAATTGATTTTGTAGCTATTGTACAATCGGTTAATAAGTTAGCGTCTTTGAAAGCTACAACAGATACCTACCATATTTGAATTCTAGCTGTGTAAAGTATTACTAGATAAGGTAAAATTACGAAGATATGATATAATATTATAGATATGATATAGTATTATCTTAATATTATAGTCTCTCCTACAATATCTATCAGTAGAAAGAATTAAATTAAATTTGAAAGTGTATTTGTACGCATACGAGTAGAAGTCGCAAAAAAATACACACACACACCAAGTATATGCATGCAGCCGTAGATAATTATTAAACAATAAGTATAATTTTTAAGTCTATAGAGTAATTTTATTAACATACAACAGCGCCATCTATGCAGTCAGGCAAAGATTCAACGAATCTACCTTTCACTACACACCCACCTGAGTACAACGGTGTTTAAGAAGTTTGGTATAGATGGCTCTTACGGTTACCAGGTAATCGTTTCTAATATTGTTTGCTAGTACAAAATGGAATTTGAAAAAAAAAATTGAAAGTGTCTCTGTCATTCTAGAAAGATAATGTTTACAAAACTAAAAGAAGTAATGATCCGATAGATCTGGCCGAAATACTCTTTACCTTTATTTCTGGTTTTTATTTAATTATTTACAAGCAGGTTATACGAGCCCCGATGCAGTGGAGTTCGTCTAGTTCGAAACAATTTTTACAAATTTTTGAATATTTTAAAAATGATCACATTATGCTAATGATAAATTGTATGAACGTTAGTCATGGTTAATGTACTACATTTCAAGAGACACAACAATCTGCAGTACGCTTTTGTTGTTTAATAAATCGATTTTAACAAACCAGTGTCTAAATTATATTTTCATTCACCACCGTAATTCCGCGCTTATAAGCTTGACGCAAAATTCGCAGTGCATCATGTGTACCATTTCGTCTTTAATATTTATGGCGTTCATTACATTCATTGATTATTTACAAAATTAAAAATTGTGGAAAAATTTAAAAAAATACATCTCGTAAAATAGTTTATTTTTTATTCTGATTTATTAAGTCCAAATATTTTATACTCAAAGAAACTACTTTAGTACTACTATTGAATAGTGAAGGTTTTGTCTCTAAACCTTTTCCCCCGGATGAACGGGATAATCTCGAAAAACTGTCTAACTGGACGAGAACATATGCCTAGGGGCTCGTACATAGGTACTTATTTTTGTAAAATTATAAAATACGATTATATATTTTAATCTTAGGACACTTCAGTTATAGCTTAGTTACTTATATCACCAAAATTGTGTTTATAAACTAAGGCCACATACATTTAATTTGTAACTAAGTAGCGCTCTTATATTTTCCAAATCTCTGCTATTATCTAGAATACGAAAATAATTATGTCATGTCTATCTGTTACGTTTTCATGCTTAAGCTATTGAAACGATTTTAATGAAAGGTTTGATGATGGCGTAAATTTTGGAAAAGGACTTTTCATTGTTGTATAGTCCGTGGGATAGGTAATCTCAACCAAATTCTATTCAAATGAAGTACCCAGCAACCTCTAGACAAAATACCGTTCCGTATTTTTCTGATCGGGTTATAACTTCAGTTAAATTCCAATACAATCTGATGTTAAAAACGGTTCCACTTGTATTATAAATATTTATTTTAAATATTTGTAATCAGGATGTTTCCAGTATTTTCTATGTAAAAATCCACCTGAATGAATACGGTTCATTGACCGCGAGTGTATTTTCACAAAACTACTCTAAAATAGTCTAAACCATTTCTCAAAATCAGGGATGACTTAAACTCGAACACGTGAGTGACAAAGCACCGGGTGAGTTACGCTGCCCTGATACTTCGATTTATCATTTTTATACAGAAATTACTACTGTGACGTAATGTTGTATGAAAATCCATGATTGCCCATGGGCGTAATGACGCACCAACGGCGCGCATCGCCTGCGCGCATTGGCGCTCTTATCGAACAGGTGTGATGAAAAATATTAATGACATCATAATGTACAACAAAACTTATTTCAGTTAGTACTTTCGATAAAACTTTCTGCTATCAGATTAACATGATTTGACTATATTTACATGTAATATAAAGCTTATCTCATAACTACGCAATGGTCAGGATTTGTAACGGTAGTGTAATGGTATCTGACGTGTATTTAATTCGGGCTCGACTTTATTTCTTAAGGGAATCAAATAGTTGTGAAAATAATTGCTTAGTAATAAGTAAGGTCTGAGGTAAGTAGGGGTATTGATTGATAAGTCACATGGCGATTTATAAAATTTGAATATATTATCGCAAATTAGTAAGGAAAGGTGTGTTCCTATTCGATCTATTAAGTTTTAAATACATAACAAAATCTTTAACCTTATTAAAGATTACTAGACTATTACGAAAATTAACAATTACTATCATACCAAATAAAACTACTTCTTTAAATTTACACAAAGCTAAAGTACCTAAACACCTTCCTTTTCTGGGAACATAATTCAATATATTTTGCTAAAACCAGGAAAACCCAGAAAAACCCGGCAAAAGCAAGTATTATTTATGCTAAGTAAATAATAATAATTATTACATTACACCGTAACATCAATTACAATTACAACCTCTTGAATGAAAATTCCAAGACAATAATGTATAATATAACACTCAGAATATTCAATTATATTTAAGAACTCCAAACACACAGAAATGAGTCTGTTATATATTAAATTGACATCAACATTAAGTGTCCACAATATCTTAGCCTGTTGTCAGAAATATCAGTAAATAGGGATTCGAACCCCCTGTTTGTAAAACAATCCAATATATGGTTCTTTGGCTAATATCAATTGAACGAGGATCGAACTCGTTTAAATATTATCATGATTAAGTACTTATCAGTCATAATCTGATAATCACAATGTTAAATTATACACAGTGGTTATAGAACAACACATAAATGGATCTGTAAAACATTACTGATCTACACTGTGACGCACAATCTCCGATCATGACATAAAAGTACAACAATGTCATAATCACTTATTCAAGTCTTAGGTATTTAAATATCGGGAATCGAACCCAACACAATATTATAATTCTATACACAAAAATCACACAAGGACAATCAAAACAATCATAAAAGGTATGTCGTGTGTACTCAGTTATTATTATCATAAAGGTGGCCAATATTAATGTAACCAATTATTTATAAAGTACGTTATAGTACCTATATTATTTGAACCATTTTAATTAATAAAATGTGATTTACATATATAATTTAGAATGCACACGACACAATTGGTAATAAAACACTTAGCTGTGAATACTGGATCGGCAACCACTGATTCTAATGTACGATTTAGATAATTAATCTAATAATATTCCAAAAATATCGAAACTGTTACAAAACTGCACGACCCGCATTCTTCCCGGCTGCAATCGAAGTGTCCTCTCTTAATTTTTAACAAAATTAGGTAAACTTAATTACTATGGCACTTTTTACAAAATATAATCTTAGACTCTAACACAACACCACAAGGATTATCTTCACTTGTCACTCCTCTAGGATTTTTCTATCCACAAACCGCGGGGTGTTTCGTCTTGCTCTCACTTAGATCGTAAGTTATCGTCATCTCTCTCGTCAGTTGGTGCCGCCCTCAACTCCGGAGTTGCTTACAGATGTTTTGCGGGGCTGTAAAAGTAAAAACAACAGAGTAGGATCTACATTGCATAATAGACCTTATGCCAAAGTTGTTTGACAATTATTGGAGTATAGTGTAGTTCTTCCACTTAGTGCATTCCTCGAAATGTCTTTGTCTGTATTTTCACACACTTAGTAATAAATATTGGCCATAAATATGTCTAAACAACACTCTTGAAGAGTGTTGTTTTTGGATATTTATTATTTGTGCACTTTCGTTATCTCTAATTTTAAAAGTCTGTTCTTAATATTTATTGCTTACCATTAGCGGAAATATATTGACTCTTAACACTTCAGTTAATTTTTTGTAAAATAAGATTAAGTACATCTTTATTTAACTACGAACGTATGAAACGTATGTATTTAGTTGATGTAATTAGGTTGCCATTACACCCCCCTCTCTGTAGACAGTTAAAATGTACATTTTCACTTTCTACACCAACTAGGGCTATTAAAAAAATTAAGTGCTGTTCTTTGAACTAAACAACATAAACAACCAACCCCGTTTTTTTTCTTAAATAACGCTCATTCATTTTAAAATCAGACTTTATGGTACTACTCGAGTCTGCTTGAAGTGGGTAACATCCAAATAACATTTAAGCACTTGGGTCTTTTCTGCGTCAGAAATACTTCAACCTATGGAAGTCATGTGTTAGTTTTAGAATACTTATTTCACTAGACAAGATAAATACTAAGATTCAAATTAATTTATATAAGATCGATAAATAGTAACGCCAAACTAGAATGCATTATACTCGTATGTTTCTGTTACCACACTAAATAAATCTTTACTTATTAATCTTAACATAATCATAGTAGTAAATATATTTATGAATAAACCCAATAACTATGATCGTCGTGTTCAATACCAATTGAAAATATGCTGTATTTGTAGTGTAATAAAAATATATATAAACCGTATCTTAGACATTCACTTTGTAATCATTACAGTTACAAGTCTTTATGCAATATTAATCTCATATAATATTCTGTCAATTAATTGGATAATATGAAAACTAAACCTCAAGACACATTCATTCAAATAGGTTTTTATAATTATATCGCAGCAGTCATCACTTTTGATATACACACATTCATCTTCATTCAAAATCACCTCTACTCTGGCCAGAGATTTCACACATCATTTTGACATAATAGTAATTGTTAATTACATGAAATGTATAATTGGTTTGTTTTTTTTTTGTTCCTCATCCATACTTAATTTCAAATTTTACCGATGATGGTAAATATATACATTCATTATCGACTTTCATAACATAGTCAAGAGGTCTTGTTTTCTGTTGTATAAATCTTTAAATATATGCAATAATTGTGGCAGTTATAAAATTTTATTATTATTATTATTTTAATATTTCACGGCAGAAGTTGATACACATTCGCAACAGTACCGATATAATATATCAAGAACTCAAATCGCTAATTTTCTATGAAAACCCTGTTTATGGTCATTTACGTCATTTGTGTTGCGATTTATAAAGAATAAAAGGTCCATTATTTTTATCATTTCTAAAATAAATAATACTCATGTAAAATATATAATTCATTGAATTCAAATCTAAAACATTAATGCTATTATAAAGCACATGTTACTGAACATTATTTTTGTATAAAATAAATATTATGTAGTCATGGCACTGTATTATTTTTGTTAATATTGTACAATGCAGGAAATTGCTGAAAACCTGTAAGTATTTTAATTTCTTCGTTTTTCTGATATGGTTATTTAATAATAATATCTGTTAAATCACGACAATTTGATTGTAGTCCAATGATCATCAATCTACATAAATTTGAACAAACAAAAACCTTGACCACACGTCGCAGAGTCATTTCCTCATGGAGTAGATATGTGCTGCTATAACCATCGTTCGTCTATTACGAGAGTAATTAATTCTCAAGCTTTACCGCGTCCGGCAAAGATGAGGCGCAAGAACATTCCATCCTAAGCGTAAATGACATTACACATTAGGTTGACTAGGCCGAGCCTGTGTCACAGCAACGCCAAAACTTCTAAAACTGACCACGTTTGCTACCCACGGAGAGTATGTGTCCACATAAGTTGATATAAAAAGTAATGCATTGGTCAAATCCGCAAGGATCGACATGTTTCTTTTTTTTTTTTGTAGGGTTGTTGAGTGCATTCAAGCACTAGCACAGGCGTATATTTTCTTTTTGTTTAAGTGATTGGTATACAGTTGGTGTTATAAGGTACCTTTGGTAATTAACGGTTTTGCAACCGTATGTCATTGAGTGGCCACTCATTTTAAACCCTCGGCATTATAAGTACGGCGGTCACAATGTTCCCTCCGCAAGTCGTATAACATCCGAATTGTACTGATAATTAATCAAGCCCTATAGCATGTCGTGTTATTCACGTTCCCTTATGTAATTTTAGTACCCAACAATAAATAGAATAAAGAATTAAGGAAAATTATTATGTTTTAAGATACAACCCCAAACGGCGATCTAGAGGCCTTCCACAGTCAGGCTTATTAGCGTCGTCGTATCTTGTCTCTAGTCGCGTCAAAACTATCAGTACATTAAGGAGCTTTCCTTCCTGTGGTCAATTCTAGTTGTTTATCAAATGGTCAGGTACGCTGATCTTGTTAAGGTTTATTTTATTACCAATTACGATACATTATTGTAAGTTCAAATTTTCTAATTAACTCAATTATGTAATAAAATATTGTAGTATGTAGGTTATAGTAATATAAATAATTTCAAACAAACCCTCATTTTTTTTTATATGTTGGTATTATGAGGTTTTTTTTTTTTTTTTTTTTTTTTTGTATGTATAGTAGGTAAATTACAGTGTACAAACCAATTTATTATGTATGTATTTACGTATTTGGTTTACAACACCAAAAGCTTAAGACCTTTTATTATTCATTTATTGTAATTTTAATTTCAACAAAACGATTTCCCTTTTATTTCCCATGCCAGAATAAGGTCACTGGGTCAATTAAATATGTATTCATTTATTATGATATTTATATGTCATAATCGAGATAGTATATGTCTTTCGTAATTAAATTTACATTTAGTCAAGATTAAATTGATCGTGATTAATTATCGTCGAATAAATATTATGATATTTATTTTATGTATTATTTATCCAGCTATAGATGAATGATGATGATGATTATTTATGTGAGATTTAAATCAGCCGAATAAGCTGTAGTTAGTGGCAGATGTACAAAATTTGTTTTATTTAAATTGTTCTCGATAACTGTTTTACTGCTTCTATTGCGACTCGTAACGTTGTACCTACTGACTTGCATTTTAGTCAGTTAAATTGACAATGGTTTACAACAAAATCAAATGTAAAAGAAACATCTTTTTTTAAGCCTTAGGAATTTCTTATCACAACAAGTTAAGAGTCCAGTGAGGTTTTATTTTATTATGGATTTATTTATTCATCTTCATGAGACTATAGCTATTGGAGTGGCTAATAAGAATCCTTTTAACCTTTTTAGCGCATTTTGGAAGATAATCTCGATTCTAATGAAATAATTGGATTACTTTTCTGTTTTTTTTTTTCCAATAATGTTGTGAACCTTGATCTAGGGTTTATATCGAGATTGTTTATTATATATTAGCGGATAGTTATGTGAGGTATAGATAGTTTTTTTTTCATTTTCATACATGATTATAAAATAAATTAATGTTATATTAAGGTATTTTCAAGAAAAAATTTTCCAGATAAATTTAGTGCGCATTAAATATAAAATATGTATGCAAAAATAAAGTTAATTGTTTGCATAATAATGCTTTCCATTAGCGACTTGTAATTGACTCGCAAAATATTGTCACATATTCAACAACGTGCTGTTTGGATAACATGGTCTATTTAAAAGTGAATAAATAATGAGTATGTGGGTACAAACATGGAAAGTGAATATACAAGGACTTAGTTAAGGTCGCCGCTTTAACTCAATTTTATAATGGTCTAATTTTGCGCCATTGTTTACTGCTTGAATCCATTACTTTACGCATCGATGCCACTAAATATTCGTATGAAATATCATTTGCGTCGGCATGCGGCATTTATATTTAAATAATTCAATTACGTAATTAATTTAGAAATACATAGATAGTTGTCTTCCTTTTCGCGAAAAGTAGACTATTAACGTACATACGACGTATTTTGCTTTGTATTTTTTTTTTTTTTTGTAAAGAATTTATTGAATCAATAAATGGCAGAACATAGTTTGATCCCGTTTTCAAATAAATTTAACGTTTCAATAATACGTCTACAGCGTCTACACCATTGTATTCGATCCTCATATCAGACACTAATTAAGTTAAAGACACTGATTAAAATTAAAGAAACTAATTTAAATTAAAGAAATATTCAGTTACCTTAGTACGAATAATAAAAGTTAAGATAAACTAATAAGGTAATAATTGAGCATTTGACTGGTCAAGTGGTGACCTAGTACCTACTTACATGTACACAGATACACAATATAATACATAAATCACATAACAATTAAAACAATGTCTTGGAATCCTCATTCAGTAAGTTCTAAATTTAAGATATATGCACAAACAATTAAAATTTAATTGAAGTTCAATTATATATACCCCTCTCAGACTTTGATAATAGACTTAGGTTTTTTTATAATATCTACCATATAAATAGATATACTTAAATCTTTCCTTTGTTTAAATATCAAAAGAAACTGTGGTCGAATACACACCCCTCTCAGACTTTCGGAATTATGCATAAGTTTATAAAATTCACCCGCAAGAATAAGTCAGAATTTCCCTTCGTCATAATTCGAGTAGAATTAACAGTTGTGATCGTCATATTTTATTTTAGGTTTCCTACGTTGTGTTTTATTTTTAGTTTTAAAGTAATCACAGATTCTTTTCTAGTTGTGTTACATCACTCACATCAAAATGTATTGTTAACACAAGGTCTAGATCCTTGGTCACGCGGCGCCACGTGTAATGGTATCTGACGTGTATTTAATTCGGGCTCGACTTTATTTCTTAAGGGAATCAAATAGTTGTGAAAATAATTGCTTAGTAATAAGTAAGGTCTGAGGTAAGTAGGGGTATTGATTGATAAGTCACATGGCGATTTATAAAATTTGAATATATTATCGCAAATTAGTAAGGAAAGGTGTGTTCCTATTCGATCTATTAAGTTTTAAATACATAACAAAATCTTTAACCTTATTAAAGATTACTAGACTATTACGAAAATTAACAATTACTATCATACCAAATAAAACTACTTCTTTAAATTTACACAAAGCTAAAGTACCTAAACACCTTCCTTTTCTGGGAACATAATTCAATATATTTTGCTAAAACCAGGGAAACCCAGAAAAACCCGGCAAAAGCAAGTATTATTTATGCTAAGTAAATAATAATAATTATTACATTACACCGTAACATCAATTACAATTACAACCTCTTGAATGAAAATTCCAAGACAATAATGTATAATATAACACTCAGAATATTCAATTATATTTAAGAACTCCAAACACACAGAAATGAGTCTGTTATATATTAAATTGACATCAACATTAAGTGTCCACAATATCTTAGCCTGTTGTCAGAAATATCAGTAAATAGGGATTCGAACCCCCTGTTTGTAAAACAATCCAATATATGGTTCTTTGGCTAATATCAATTGAACGAGGATCGAACTCGTTTAAATATTATCATGATTAAGTACTTATCAGTCATAATCTGATAATCACAATGTTAAATTATACACAGTGGTTATAGAACAACACATAAATGGATCTGTAAAACATTACTGATCTACACTGTGACGCACAATCTCCGATCATGACATAAAAGTACAACAATGTCATAATCACTTATTCAAGTCTTAGGTATTTAAATATCGGGAATCGAACCCAACACAATATTATAATTCTATACACAAAAATCACACAAGGACAATCAAAACAATCATAAAAGGTATGTCGTGTGTACTCAGTTATTATTATCATAAAGGTGGCCAATATTAATGTAACCAATTATTTATAAAGTACGTTATAGTACCTATATTATTTGAACCATTTTAATTAATAAAATGTGATTTACATATATAATTTAGAATGCACACGACACAATTGGTAATAAAACACTTAGCTGTGAATACTGGATCGGCAACCACTGATTCTAATGTACGATTTAGATAATTAATCTAATAATATTCCAAAAATATCGAAACTGTTACAAAACTGCACGACCCGCATTCTTCCCGGCTGCAATCGAAGTGTCCTCTCTTAATTTTTAACAAAATTAGGTAAACTTAATTACTATGGCACTTTTTACAAAATATAATCTTAGACTCTAACACAACACCACAAGGATTATCTTCACTTGTCACTCCTCTAGGATTTTTCTATCCACAAACCGCGGGGTGTTTCGTCTTGCTCTCACTTAGATCGTAAGTTATCGTCATCTCTCTCGTCAGTTGGTGCCGCCCTCAACTCCGGAGTTGCTTACAGATGTTTTGCGGGGCTGTAAAAGTAAAAACAACAGAGTAGGATCTACATTGCATAATAGACCTTATGCCAAAGTTGTTTGACAATTATTGGAGTATAGTGTAGTTCTTCCACTTAGTGCATTCCTCGAAATGTCTTTGTCTGTATTTTCACACACTTAGTAATAAATATTGGCCATAAATATGTCTAAACAACACTCTTGAAGAGTGTTGTTTTTGGATATTTATTATTTGTGCACTTTCGTTATCTCTAATTTTAAAAGTCTGTTCTTAATATTTATTGCTTACCATTAGCGGAAATATATTGACTCTTAACACTTCAGTTAATTTTTTGTAAAATAAGATTAAGTACATCTTTATTTAACTACGAACGTATGAAACGTATGTATTTAGTTGATGTAATTAGGTTGCCATTACAGTAGGTATAAGTCAAACATAACAATATAATACCATGTAAACGAAATTTGACCTCGGGAGTATTTCCTCAAAGTTATGGTAATCCAATAACACCCTGAATACATTTTATTCAGCTTTTGTCACTCGAATATGATAAATAACTATACACACTGTACACAGGCTATGACAAATTTACACGTGCTAAACCTTTCTCTTGGTACGTAATATAATTTTTCGAGCTCTTTTCTCGACCCTCCCATTTCGGGCACATGAGGCTTATTGAACGGCCGGTTTCTCACTTGATTGGTCTACTGGGCAAACTTGTAAACATTCACGATACATTATGCAGTCAGAATATCGGAACTCTTTCAGAGGAGTTCTCAACCGAAACGTGATCGATCAAGTGTGCTTATTGAATCCCCACAGGCTTGGCGTGCTTTTATTATTATAAATAAGATAAGGAAAAACCGGTTTTCACGATTTTTGTTAACTTGAACTCTCCTGCGGTTTTGTTTACGAGATTAAGTAGTCGAGGTCATATTTGCGTAAAAAACAAACGTGTGCTAACTCGAGCCGTGAATTCTGAAATATAAGTAACAACATGTATAATAATAGATTGATGTTAACAACTTTCTGAACAATATTCAACCAACATAAACATTGTATCTTCTCTTTTAATTTTGAGATGAGAACTATGAAAAAGAAATGCCTAGAAAATAATTAACTATTTCAAATTACAGTGGTCACCTCCTAAACGATATTAATTAGATTACAACTCACAGAAGAGATTTCGTTAAAAAGTTCAGCAAATTCTCTATGACTTAACTTAAATAAAATCACTGGCTGTTGAAATACGTACCGGTAACTTATTTAAATTATAAAATTAGTAGCTGAGTTAGCACACGTATGGGAACAAGGTACAAATAATTATATACTAAACTAAGCCACCGATTGAGTACGATTTCTTCATTTATATGAAGATACATTAAACTTATCTTAGATTTTGGTTTAATTTATACTCTACCTCATAAAGACTCTCACAAAAGGTATTATAATATAAAATAGTACATTTTCTAACTAGTGCGGGAAAACTTTTTTGGCGAGGGTGAAAGTTGGAGCCCGAGTGAAACGAGGGCGACAATCACCCGAGTAAAAAAAAGTTTTTGCACGTGTAAGGGACGATTTTTTTCATAACAACTGCGTCAAAAAGAGAAATTACCGTGCGCGAAGCGTGTGAAAAGTTCGTTTTTGCGCACTAGTAAGGAAATAATATTTGTTCATTACCCTTTATAGATACTCTGTACAAAACTGCTAGGCATACAAAGCATGTGAACGAAAATACACTCTCGGTAGATGAATACGGGTCAAGTGGATTTTTTCATACAAAATAATGCAAACATGCACATTTTAGAATCTCTTTTGTAAATCAGGTAGCATTGGCATTTCCTTGGATTTATCATTGAGTCCAAAAATAAAACACTGAAAATGTATAGTAATACGAGTTTTTTAGTCATGAGGTCATGACTTGCTATTTTTGTATCTACGGAGTCGTAAAACTTGGTATCCCTGAATATGAATTCAGGGAATTTCCAGTACAACTTGATGTCAGAAACGGTTCCACATCTATTATAGAAAAAAAAAATCAGTATTTTCTATGAAAAAATCCACCTGACGCGTATTCATTGACCGCCAGTGTATAAAACATAGTCAAATTCAAAAGATGCCTTATTCGTGTAGTCCTAGCGAGCGACAAACACTTTCAAAACGTCAGTTACAAACATACAGAGGTACATACGCGCTCATAAACAGACAGGCCCATTTCACATTTCCATGACATATTTTAAGGAAAACACGTGTCAACGGATTCTTCCCATTTAAATACATGCAGTGAATTCATGTCTCGTAGAAAATATTTGTTTCTCTGGTTGGCTTTGTTTGTTTTTCTATTTACGTGGGTTAAACGCACAATGTTTGAAGATTTTCAGATCAGATAAAGCATCCGTCTTCATGAAGAGGTTACCTTTGCCATAATATGATAAATAAACAAAAAAAAATCGTTACAAAATATAGATTTCGTTCTGAATTTTTCTGTTTCCTCCTGAACAAATCATAGTAATAATTACAGTTAAATAAATTTTAAATGAAGCAATGTATAATTTACTACGAAGAATTGTAATATTGATACCATCTCATTGAATTGTAGTGGATTTTTTTTTAGTTTTCATCGCATCGGTTAGTGCGTTACCGCAGGCAATGCGTACCGTGAATGCGTTATTATGCCCATGGGCAATAATGGATTATCATACAAGATTACGTCACAGTGGTAATTGTTACTATAAAAATGATATAATTGAAGTACCAGGGCAGCAAAACTCACTTGATGCTTTGTCACTCACGTGTTCGAGTTTATCAAGGGAGTTATGCTTTCTTATTCAGTCTTTTATATTTAGAAATAATTTAGACAATTTTAGGGTACCTAGTGAATATATTTTTATCTCTTTTTTCCCCTCACGGGTGTGATGATAAATACAGTCTGCCTGTATTTATCATCACAGCCACGGCCTACAACAATTGTACTTGTACCTACAACAATTTTCAACTCCTGTTAAGTAACTTTCACACTTGTTCACAATTTCTTATTTAACGCCCATAATGCATCATCATCATCAACAGCCCATAGTAGTGCACTGCTGGACATAGGTCATAATGCATAATTATTATCTATTCTGCTCACCCAATGTATTGTTTCTTTTTTAAACTTTGTAAAGCAATCCGGGTGTTTTCAATAATTTATGCGCACAGTTTTGTGCCAACTGGCAATTGGCGAACCAATATAATCTGAAAAATATAATAGCCTCTAAGTTAAGCTTGTCAAACAGAATTGAGAAGTAATGTCAGTTTGTGTCCGTAAAATTTCTCAGAACCAGAAACCAGGATTAATAAGGAAAATACGGAACGAAGAGTAAATAGAATTTCCATTTCGTTTCACTCGCGATATTTTGTTTCAGAAGTTTATAGCGTCTTAATCTCTTTGAGTCTTAGAATAATGAGGAAAAATACTTGAAAAATCCATATTATTGAAAAGTTTAGGTAAGGTGAAGTAATGCTATGTTGCGTATAAAATATTACTTTAACATTTTTGTTCTCTAAACGTCAACTTTGCCGTGTGGTGACGGCAGTAATAATACATTTGTCACCGCCCCAACTCCTCCTGCGGGTGTCGTAAGAGTCGACTAAGGCATTCAAATGTCACTGACCATTATTTGATAAAAGATTGATGATGGGCAGCAGCGTCATCATAGTGGACACATTACTGCGATCGCCAATCCGCTTGCCCAGCGTGGCGATTATGGGCATTTACTAATGCGTTCATACGCATAGTTAATAGGAGCGGTCACGTCCAGCAGTGGACTATCATAGGCTGATGATGATACGTCAACTTATCACATGATATTTGATTACTTAACAAGGTTGTATTTCTATTCTTACTTAACAAGCTTTATGTGCTATAGGTTTTACTTACTGAATTATTCGCTCATTTTCATTTGAATCTTTAATAATTAAGTATCAAACTTTTCATCTATCTAGGCTCCAGATAATTTTGTAAAATACCAGAAAAGCGAAGCTTTAGTACTTTTTCCCCTGAATCTGTTTATTAACACTAAATGAATCACCAAAGCAACAATGCAAGTTCTGCATACAATCGCTCAGCAAAACCAATTTCGATTATATTCGTCCTGTACGGTGGTTGGGTTTAATAATGCAGTAATACCCGATATTGGCGGGACAAGAGACACGAGTAGAGTCGAGTAAATTAATAGTGTTTGGACACTCGCGTTTGCCGTGTGGTGACGGCAGTAAGAATACATTTGTCACCACCCCAACTCCTCCTGCGGGTGTCGTAAGAGTCGACTAAGGGATTTGTAACATCCTACATGGGCTAAAAGCTTCATTACTGAAAATGTGAAAACTATGAAGCTCCAATAAAGCTCTGTAATAGGGAAATCTAAAGTTTAGGGACAAGTATAAAATAAACAAGGTATAGAGAGGAAAAAGAAAATATTTATTAAATTAAAATTTCTTATTAGTTTTACAATTAAATCTAAGGACTCTACAAGCTCTGTATCTCATTTGGTCTGGTTAGGACTTCATGAGATACACCGTCATGATTGCTAGGGCCAAATACCTAAGTCAGGAAAACATGACGGTACAAAAACCTGACGCCAAAGGTTAACCTGCACACACACATTAAAATAAAAAATTAATATAATAAAATATTGATAATAGCATGATCATCTAGTGGTAAATTGGACAACATTATGATAAGTAATAACCCAAATCCTCTGAGGTATGAGAAATGTTACAAAGTCCATGTCCGAAATATATTCCAACAAACACAATATTATCAAAGCCATTTGAATATTCTACACAATCTTAATACTAAACCGTTATTATAAACACATACATATTAAGGGCAATGTCTGAACGATAGCCTCAGCGTGGACAGATTCTATATAAACCATATCGGGTATTTAGAGCTGCAAACCGATGCAAAACCCTCAGGTATGTCAGTACACTAAGAATATCCGAACGCTAGGAATAAATCCGAGGATACAAATTCCGAGACTAAGAATAAGAATGTGACAATATCCCTCTCAAGATGTTCATATGTATGTATATAATATATTTGTAGTTAGTATGGTTTACAATTATAATAAACGTGATATCACATTTGAATATGTATACTACTAAACCGCTTAAAACTAACTTATTAAATAGATGACGCTTATGTTTTATACAGTGTTAATAAACCCATACATATCAAGGGCAATGTCTGGACAAGAGCCTCAGCGTGGACCGATTCTATATAAACCATATTGGGTATTTAGAGCTGCAAGCCGATGCAAAACCCTCAGGTATGTCAGTATACCAAGAATATCCAAACGCTAGGAATAGATCCGAAGATACAAATTCCGAGACTAAGAATAAGAATGTGACAATATCCCTCTCAAGATGTTCATATGTATGTATATAATATATTTGTAGGTAGTATGTTTTACAATTATAATTAACGTGATATAATATTCTAGTATGTATGTCGTATGATTTAAAGATTCCCATAATGTTATGAGACAAGCTGTCTTATTCAGAATCCGCATTACCTATAACAGAACCCCATTCGACCACAGTACTGTGAATTGCACATCAATGCACAGTATTATTCAAGCTCCATGGTAGCAAGCCCAGCCCGAAGGCATGAGACAACTTAGTCAATAGTCTGTAATATCGTTAAGCTTCGCACTTGCAATCTCGCCCATATAGTATAAAAATTTGGTTGTAAATATATAATTGGGGTCTTTAACTACAAATGTTAGCAAACAAGGATACAGATTTCTGATCGGATGCTAATTAGATGTCTTGTCCGAATAGATCCGGGCAAGCATTCTACTTCGCGGTGTAGAATGTGCGAATCACCCTTTTCAAGGATCTCGCGCAAACCTCGAATAAAGACCGCAGTCCTACCATGAAACTCGTAGTCTCCTATCAAATTAGATGACATGTAAGAATACCCCCATAAACCGGGCATAATCACACCTTCAACAATCATCAGTAGCCTGAATCACATAATCAAAGGAATGTAATGCCCGACCCCATCGACGACTTTCTATTCAGGAACCGTATTACGCAAGAACGGACCAAGTATGACCATACTACTGAGAATTGCACATCAATGCTCAGTATTATTCAAGCTCCATGGTAGCAAGCCCAGCCCGAAGGCATGAGACAACCTAGTCAATAGTCTGTAAGATCGTTAAGCTTCACACTTTATAGTCTCGCCCATATGGTATAAAAGTTTGGTTATAAATATATAATTGGGGTCTTTAACTACAAATGTTAGCAAACAAAGATACAGATTTCTGATCGGATGCTAATTAGATGTCTTGTCCGAATAGATCCGGGCAAGCATTCTACTTCGCGAGTTAAAGTTGTGCGAATCACCCTTTTCAAGGATCTCGCGCGAACCTCAAATAAAGACCGCAGTTCTACCATGAAACTCGTGGTCGCCTAACAAACTAGATGACTCATAAGAACACACTATAAACCGCCACGACCATACCTTCAACAATCAACAGTAACTGTACTGCATCACATTATCAAAGGAATGTATTGCGGATCCTATTAACTACAACGTTAGTGTTAAATGCGGTCAATTCCAATGCAGAATAATCAATTTAGCATTTTAATAATTTCTGTGAATTTATGTGTACCGTTATCTGATGTAGATAGCTTTAATTGACAGCAGGGTAATATAGACTTAAACGTTTCAGAATAAGTTTCTTGAACCACAATCAATTTGTTGCCAATATTAAATCTGGATCACCTTATAAGAGTCTCAACTCCATAACGCACACGTTACGTTATACCGTTTGTAATCATCGTAATGAATCACGCATTCATAGTTTCTAATATACTATTGATGGACCAACGATTTATAATTAATTACTTGAATTACTGCGCAATTCATTAACAAAGAGTCGCATCCAAATAAGTCAAGTAATTGGAGGAACTGCTCACAGCCATTATTTATCACATTGAGCATAAAGATATTGAATAGCAGTGCATTGCCAAACAAGACGATGTAAACAGCAATAATTATGTATTATATTAGAATATCGTAGTTATGTCGTAGGTAATGTTAAATCTAAAATACCCTTAATTCTAAATGAAACCGATATCCGCTTAAACGGACGATTATAATGTAGGTATAACTGTGGCGATGCAACACGTAGAGCTCACGTAAGCAGTAGCGCAAAGATGCAGTAGCTGTATATGGCGCCGTAATGTATAGAGTAGCTGAGCAGTGTCGACCCAACACGAAGCGCGCGTGTAGCGGTGTCGTGATGCCGTCTGTACATGGCGCCCTCTCTCTCGTACGCACGAAACACCGGAAAGTAGAAAATATCATGTTTATAAAAGGTATTAATAAGAAGTTGATAATTTTGACCACGGATTATAATTGAACGGAATAATAGGAAAATACTCAAAGAGCAATTCAAATACCAAAATCAAATCAAGCAATTATTGCCCATTAATGTTCTGTTTAATCGATGAATAATAAATTATAACTCTAAATAAAGAATCAATTAGACCATTA
Source organism: Thaumatotibia leucotreta (assembly GCA_025490895.1). Lineage (NCBI taxonomy): Eukaryota > Metazoa > Arthropoda > Insecta > Lepidoptera > Tortricidae > Thaumatotibia > Thaumatotibia leucotreta. Next base: position 70,903 of record JALPQI010002664.1, read on the forward strand.
AATAGTGGGATTCAATTAAACCAGATCCTAGCTCGCTCTCTACAACATTAATAAAATATATTTAAATTTAGAAATATTTTTCAATGTGGCACACAATTAATTAATTTGAAGGGTAGATAATCCTATCTATTAAATAAACCAGAAGCAACACACCAGTTCAACGGAGTCATCACAGATTATGATTGCACGAAAGAATAGAAAAATACTAAAAGAGTAATTCAAATACCAAGACTAATCAAGCAATTATTGTTCATGAAATTTTCTGTTTAATCGATGAATAATAAATTATAAATCTAAATAAAAAATCAATTAACTCATTAAATAGTGGGATTCAATTAAACCAGATCCTAGCCCGCTCTCCACAGCATTAATATAATATATTAAGTTTAGAAATATTTTTCAATATGGCACACAATTAAGTTGAAGGGTAGATAATTATATCTATTAAATAAACCAGAAGCAACACACCAGTTCGACGGAGTTATCACAGATTATGATTGAACGGAATAATAGAAAAATACTAAAAGAGTGATTCAAATACCAAAACTAATCAAGCAATTATTCTCCATAAAATGTTCTGTTTAATCGTTGAATAATAAATTATAACTCTAAATAAAAAATCAATTAACTCATTAAATGGTGGGATTCAATTAAACCAGATCCTAGCCCGCTCTACACAACATTAATATAATATATTTAAGTTTAGAAATATTTTTCAATATGGCACACAATTAATTAATTTGAAGGGTAGATAATCCTAACTATTAAATAAACCAGAAGCAACACACCAGTTCAACGGAGTCCAGTCAAGACAAAATGGCAGACGCCTTTGAGCGTCACTTGCGACCGATGGAGTATTTGATGCTGATGTAATTGCAGATATCTCCACACCCTTGATCCCGTGGATGATATAATTATGCCTCTCGCCGATGGACATGGACCGGAAATGAAAAATATTTTATTTAATTACCTACCAACATTTGTACACTATAATATAATGGGGCTGTCATTTAATACGGAAAATAATTATCTTAACACCTTCTCTGCGACAATTAGCTAGGCTCATAACTAACCATACTTTGTAAGGGGTCGAAAGACCCCCAACCGCAGTGAACGCGTTAGATATAACAGTCTACTAAGATAATGCCATAACTCAAAGGATGATGTTAATGTTTATGGTGTTATAACTAAGTAGAATGAACTGAATTCAAACTAAAATTAAATAGTTTTATTTAATTTTAGTTTGAAACTAATAAACTAAAATTAAACTTTATCTAATAAACAATTATTAACGAATCCAAGTATTTGTAAAACGCAGTTATAAAACAGTTTATTAAATTATTAACTTGGAAAGTATCATATTTTAACACTGATGCAATTGGCTTAACTTGTAACTAACCATACCTAGTACGAGGTCGAAAGAGCCCCTTCTGTATTGAACGTGTTAACACGTGGCGTATCTATACAACCTACATGAATCATAATGCTGCGCGTTCCACTGGTTTACTACTGTCGACTAAAGAATACGGCAACCGAATAATTAATACAGAAATATTTAGATAGCCATGTTACATTATTAAAATGTTACTCGATTATGTTCGTATTGCCGTTACGATGAACATTATAAAAGCAAATTAGTTAAATTAAATCAACCGTACACACAACGACCACAAGCAATGATTTATTATTATGTTCCTGTCTTAGATTGCAATTTAAGATTCAATTTGCATGAAAACCATCCAGACACGGGCCCTGTATCCAGATACCCTCACACAAGCTGGACCCCAACTACAAGCTAAGACTAACTCAATCCGTATTAAATGAATATTAATAACTTACGTTCGCCCTTGTGTCGGTTTGCGGTAACCTTATAGTCATCACTAATCGACCAGTACGATTCGTTACCACTTAGTAATTCTATAAAGTATTGTCGAAAGTATATCGGAATAATAACTATTCAATATTTAAACTATGAATAAACACGATTAAAACACAATTGAACACACAAAATAGAAACTCGTTTTTCGAGCACGCTCATCTCCGAAGAACAACGTATCCATTTTATTTTCAACAGAATCTGAATCTACCCACTTTCTAACATATCGCTGGAATCCCGTATGATTCGATGCACCTATTATTCTACAAATCACAAAGCAATTCCTATAAATATAAAGTATGCCAGAGGCGACGTACCATATCCATGCTGGTGCCTCCTTTGTGCGTCCAAATGCCGGGTGGTACCGCATTTCTATCTTCGAATCACGCCCAGGAATGGTGTTACTCGCCCCATGCCTCCGCTGCCGTAAAGCCTGCCTGCTATATCTGTGAACAATTCTAATCACGATATGCCTTACTAACTAAACTCACTGACTTCCTTACGACTCGACGCTCTGCCGACGAAAAGCCTCGAATCCCTGTTACACTCCCTTAAGTCAGATTCTCTCAACTCTCATTCTCAATCCCTCAAATGTTCGTTCATTCGACGTCTTTGAATCACCTCATACTGAACATCTTTTACCATTGGCTAACTACAAACTAGCACGAATACGATTGGTCGAAATTCTACCCGCTCTGTTTAATTCCATAGTATCCTGAATGAAAACACTGACGTACAATTGTAAGTCACGTGGTACGTGGCGACGTCATGATATTTTAAATCGAACGCCTACAAAAAGAATAAAAGCAAAGAATTATCTTCAGTTGATGTCGATACGTTACAGATTGAAGTGTCACTGACCACTATTTGATAAAAGTTTGATGATGGGCAGCAGCGTCATCATAGTGGACACATTACTGCGATCGCCAATCCGCTTGCCCAGCGTGGCGATTATGGGCATTTACCTCCTAATGCGTCTATACGCATAGTTAATAGGAGAGGCCTACGTCCTGCAGTGGACTATCATAGGCTGATGATGTGTGTGATGTGTGATGTGGACACTCGCGTCGGAGCGTGGACAAACATGTATTGTATTTACGAAATGGTACAGTCTTTTAGGATTTCAAACGGAAATTGGATAGTATTTTTTTAGTTTTTTTTTAGTTTGGTTAATAATGTAAAGGCAACAGATGTAACTTAATACGATAAGTGAAGGACTAAAAATATAATTAGATTGATAAAAATACGCAATATCGGATCGTTCGTTATGTTTAGCTCTGTGCTAAGCGTGCACACAAAGTGTATATTTAAGTGTTCAAGGTAAAGGACCATGCGTCAAAATGGTCCTGAAACCAACAGCATTGAGAGTTATGTCAATAAACAGGTCTTAAAATCTACTTTATTTCATTATATGGGCACAAAGTCAAATTCCATTGCAGAACTAAGATATTTGTATTTTAGTCGTGGTGAGTACGAGCTACGATAAATTCATTCATAGTTTATTTGATTTTGGGGGGTAGGTATTGAGCAAACCTAATTAAAAAATTAAGGTAGGAATATCGACATTTCCATTAATTATCTTCGTTCGGTGTCATTTCTTGTTGAATATCGTGTTTTACTTATCATCATAATATGAAAACATGGCAATAGAAGGACGCCGTTCGGTTTTGCAACAGCGGCGATATATTTTAGAAGAAAACTTATCTGATTTAAATATGAATATCTCAGTTCTGCAATGGAATTCGGCTTTGTGCCCATATAATGAAATAAAATAGATTTAAAGACCAATTTAATGACTTAAGTTTCAGCTCTGTTGGTTGCAGGACCAGGCTCCATACAAAATTGCCCATGGTCCTTTTAATGGTTGTTCTCCGTTTGAGAGCTTGTTCAGTATCGTTTTGCAACTAGTTAGATAAAAGAGAAGATTTTTTTTTAATCTGAAAAATAAATATATTTTTTTAAATTAGCCGACACTACATAGAAAAATTAACATTTTGTTGGAAAAAAAATAATTCTTCCGCCTTTTTCCTAACCGGAATACGATACTGAACATGCCCTTAAGCAGAAAACAATCATTAAAATTTCACCTTGTGTATTAAAACTTTAAATAAATGCAAATATACAGTGTGTGTCTATGATACTGGCTTTTTTCGAAACCGAGGAATGCGATGCAGATTTCTAGCCAATCCGTGAACATTGTTTGTCAGCCTCTGTAGCCTAGTTGGTAGTGACCCTGCCTACGAAGCTGGAGGTTCCGGGTTCGAATCCCGGCGAGGGCATTCTCTTTGTGTATTTATTTATCACAAATGTTTGTTCCTTGGTCATGGCTGTGTATGTATCTAAGTATCTATACGTAACTATCTATTATATATATCGTCGCCTGGTACCCACAACACAAGCCTTAATTGAGCTTACCGTGAGACTAGGTTGATTTGTGTAAGATGTCCCAATATATTTATTTATTTATTTATTATTTATATTATTTATTCGATTCAAAATGCTAATTTTAAAAGTAATTAACTTTCTAAGAAAAGTTAATTGTGAAGCAATGCACTTCAAAATGAATCGTTAATTTGCAGACAGTGACAGATCGCAGCCACTCTCAACGTTTGACAACTAAGCAGTACACGCGTTACATTGATTGTTCGGAGGAAATAAAATTGATTGTACGATCAATTTAATTATTTGTCATATGTTAATACTTTAAAACGATTGCTAGTAATGCGTAGGTTTTATTTATTACCCATTTTCGTAAAAGCCCGGGTCATGGAAATACACTGTATACACGCATATTATATTTATTATATTATACGAAAGGATGACAATAAGAGTGGAACCCTCATGGAACCTTAGCAGGATGTAACTCAAAGTAACGCCAAAAAGTTCGTGTTAACGAGTTTACGTCTTGGTACCGAATTAGACAGATTTCGACGAAGTTTATTCTACTAAAAGCGACAATAATTTGAAAATATCGGTTAATAATTTTTATTATGGAAGAAAATGCATAACCGTTCCACATTTAAAAGGCTAAACGGCATTGTTTTGTAAATCGTAGCTCAATTGGATTAATGAAGTCAAATATTTCGAGTTCTATGTTATTTTGAAGGGATAGCTTTTGTGACAGCAAATTTTCACCGTATGACAATTTCAGTATTTTAATTAAAATTGGATAACACGTAAAATACGCAAACATTAACATAATAAAAAATCTCATACCCATTTCACTCTACAGAAGCAAAATCGTAAAACAAAACTGCAAAGTGCTTAAAGACTGACCATTTAAACTGAATACCGATTTTACAGCAACAGCAATTCCCGTGAGCAAACAACCAACAGTAAAGAAAGAATTCACTTAACTGCACAAGAGTATAAAATAACACGTTTGTAAGTACATTGACTGTAATGGTATTGCTGCCTTCTTGTCCGGATGTTCTTTTACCTTTTACTCATTCCATAAAAGACGTTCAATTGTACCTAACTTTATGTTATGATATCTTTCTGATTGCCATTTTATGTAGGAAAAAGATTTCTTGCAGGTATTGCGATGATTTAGGAAACGTTATTTGGGACATTATTGGTAATTTTTTTGGGCTGGATGAAACAACCTTCTCAACTATTTTAAGTAGGGATGATTAATTTCTCATTTTTGGGAAGGTTTAATAGTAAAGAAGAAGTAGACAAATAAGAGAGTAAGAGTTACTTAGTATGACTACCAGATATGGGCCATATGGGAAGTCTGGAACTGGTGGATCATCCTTCACTTTAAAACAGCAGCTTAGCTACAAACATCAACGTTTAAGGTTTAATCAAATTCAAATTACAAAGTGAAATGAAAACCTAGGAATGTGGAAAGCGTTGAAATTTTGTACAACGGTACACCGTTACGGTCGCGGGCGGTCATCTTAACTTGTAATTCCATAAAAGAGCGCAATCTTCTCGCAGTGGTACCACTGTAATCTTTGCAAAAGAAGGTCTTAACTTTCATTGTTTTTCTATGAAAAACTTACTTTTTTTTACTCGTGTACATTCCGCCCGTTGACCCTCCGCTATATAGTTCCCATTACGTACAAGCTCTTTGTTTTCCCTGAATGTTTTTGTTCGCCGGCAGGGACTGTAGGTTTGATACTGTTCGATTATTTTTGGTAAAACGTATGGGGAGTTTCCCGCCATTTTTTTTCATTTTTGTATGCTATGTTTAATTACATTATATAATAGCTTTTGTAATAAAAAAAAACATTTACACTGTTTTGCCGCTAAAACTTTTAAGCTATTTATATAAATTATGGGCCGTGTTGTGACGGCAGTCAAAATACATTTGTCATCACCCCAACTCCTCCTGCAGGTGTCGTAAGAGTCGAATAAGGGATTTAACCCTCTAATGCATATGAAGCCAAATATGGTTTCATTGGTTTTGGACTCTATTGACTGTTGTTAGGGTTCAAATTTGAAATGCATTTTTGCCTGTCTTATGCATTAGAGGGTTAAGTGTCACTGACCATTATTTGATAAAAGATTGATGATGGGCAGCGGCGTCATCATAGTGGACACATTACTGCGATCGCCAATCCGCTTGTCAGCGTGGCGATTATGGGCATTTACCTCCTAATGCATCTAGGTATACGCATAGTTAATAGGAGAGGCATACGTGCAGTATCATAGGCTGATGATGATATAAATTATGAATTGAAAATGTTTTATTCGTTCTTATTAAATATATTTTTTCTAATTAACATTAGACGAATAATCGTATTTCTAATATTATTGTACTAAAAAGTCGTGTATACTTACTAGCTACTTAGTTTTTCTGACCGTAGAGAACGTTTTAATCCATAGCTAGATTTTTTAAATAAACAAAATAATTTAACGTCAAAATTTTTGAGTTTACGAAATTATACATAGTTTTTATGACTAACTTCGAACGCGATGGAAACAATCGTGATTTTCATTTAATTAAGCCCATAACTTTGTACATATTTTGCTGTAATCGATCCACATACACGTAGACACTTTAATACATCGACAACCACAACCAAAGAATAAATATTAGTGATGATATATATTCAATATAGTAGGGTTCAGGACCGGTCATTGTGGCAATCTTTGGGAGAGGCCTATGTTCAGCAGTGGACGTCTTTCGGCTGATATGATGATGATGATGATGATAGTAGGGTATCCTCGCCATGATTCGAACCCGGATCCTCCAGCTTCGTAGACAGACTACTAACTAGGCTACGGAGGCTGATCGCCTACGTAATCTACGTACATTGTGTGCAAAATAATATCAGTCAATAGGGAATGGAAACTGAGCTAAAACCACAAGTTGTTACAAATTAAATGAGAAATAATTTTATTACTCTACTAAATTACTAAACATAGATGCAGCATTAACTGCAAACTTTATTTAAATAATATTGGATGTAAAAAAATGGTCATGAAAATCAGCTTTTTTACCCCTTGACAGGAATCGTTTTAAAAATCATACACAAGTGTATGTGCATGGTGACTACAGCAAAATTAGGCTCAGTTATATTTATATAGAGTAATTATTTGCATTCCTGTCATTTTACATGCTACAAGCATACTACATGAATAATATATTTGACAAAATGTACACACGGGCCAAATATGAATAAAGCACCCAAAAACAGCTTAATATCAAAATTAACCAACTAGTTAAAACGCTGCATCCGCGCGAGACATCACCTCATCCCGCTAAAGCGCTCTCGGTTGGGCAGAGACATAAAGACTTAGTATCCTATAAAAGAGCCACATGATAAATATGGGTATAACTGCAATAAACGTAAACGGAGGTCGTATTTTAAATCGCTGTGGCCAAGAGACCGAAGTATTAAGAGTAAAAATTCTTGAGATGTTTACTGACTTGTGTTGGGTAAACATGTTTTCTTACCAGTATGGTGGTGATACAAAGATAAATGCATGTTTCAGATATCACTTTTAGGAAATCTATATTATGATAATCAGAGCTAGGTCTGATAATTGTCGAAAAAGTTACAACTAGAAAGTGTTTATCAGAAAAATAACAAACTTAGATATTGGAACAGTATACACCTGTTTTCAAATACTCTCGTAAATATTTATAATTTCATCTTAAAAACTTAAAAAAAAATTAGACATTATTTCCACATTACATTTTTGCGAGTATTGATCCAAGTTCCGCATAATTAGCCATTTTTAATTTAGTTTAATATCACCTTAACTACAAACTAAAGGTACGTTTACGATTTACATTTAAAACTAATATTGAAGTTTTAACTTACGTATAAAAACGTTGTAACGACAACTACTCTCCCTGTCAGACCATTACACATTTTGGTTGTAATCAAATAAGCCATGTTAGATAGTTGACTTCAGTTGATTCAGGATAAAGATTTTTTTGTCGAAATATAACATGATTTTACTTATTTTAAAGTGAAATCTCTACAGATGTAAATTATAATCTATGTCAAACATAAACCAAAAATGACAAGCACTAATTTGCTGTGTCTGTATTTTCAGTACCTATAAAGTTATGTTGAAAATATTACGAAAAGGTTATCATAACATCAGGCCACGATGACTTTTACTTTGATACGAAATCGATATGAAAATTAGAATACGGTCGCTGGATAATGCGTCTGTCTTACGGCTTCAAGCGTAACGATTCGGGTAGACCGCCCGTGGACCGTGTGAATCGAGTGTCTGGGTCGCCGAGGATCGGGATCGGGCGGCAGAGTGGCGGATCGCGCGTGACGTCATCCCTCTCCGGGCGCAGATGGCGGACAACGCATGCGTTAGACCAAGATTACCAAGTACAAGTACGACGTATCGCCCCCGCAGCCCGCGCCCCGGCGACACCCTCGCCCGCCATTTCACGGGCGGCGTGCAACCCCTCTACTCGCTCGCCCGCCCTCGCTAACTTTCGCATACGCCGCGTCGAGGCCGTATCATAAACTTTCACAGTTTCAAGTGCGTGTTTACGACTGACTCGGTGTGAAAAGGACGATTAATTTGAGTGACATTATTGCTTTTCGCCGGTAATTAGTTCGGATGTAGAAGTTCAGGTAAGTTTAATATCACTTTCCGTTTACAGGAGCTGTTTATTATTAAGGCCGGGATAGTGGGTTTGAAAAGTCGCGCACGTAAGTATGGAAGGTGAGAAATTGAACGAGTTGCATTGAATTTGGTGATTGCGTAACTGGATGCGCCGAGATCTGATTTTTGACCTCGCGCTATCTTAATTAACTATTGGATGCCTAAATTGCCGTAAAGAATAAAGCTAAAGACTTGATCTTTTATTCTTATTTAAAGTGCTCCATCAAAATCTGTTAATTTTGAACGGTGACTACGGTTAAAAAACATCAACGCGCGAGTCGTCTCATACTCTATTTCTTATCAATACTTATTTTATTCGCGCTGACTAGGTATATCACTAGTAATCAATATTCGAGATAGTTTTATTTTATAGCTCAGGCATCAATGCACGAAAATAATAAAAATCTCGAACGGCGGGGAGCGTTTCAGTACCTACCCGCTCACTAGATCCTGCTGTGGCGCTACTTATCATCAAAATTATAACGTTTTGTAACGGAAATACCTAACCGAAAAAGAGAAAAAAATCAAAGATTAACTACGCGCAGATAAAACTCATAAATGATACCTAATGTCCATAAACTATCATCAGGTAGACTATGGCAAACGATGATAGTATTTTTTTATACCTATTATAAGCCACATTTCTTATTTGTATTTATAAACTTATTTTCAAATAAATTACATCATCTATCTTATAAATGTCAAAATAAGAGTATTTTTTCATTTTCCACCATTTTATTCGAAACAATCTTGTATACTTTTCAGAAACTGTTATTTCGTTATAACCGAAATAAGAGCCTTCCTTAATATAACAGTTGTTTGAATATGATAAACAGGCCTCTTAATATAATTGGCATTATGTAGAGGTACGTTTCAACTAATAATTAGATGAATACAAGTATGGTATTCGTATATTCACATTTATCCCTTGTTTACAATAACATTCTTAAAAGGAAAAAGTTATTATTTTCCGTGATAAGGGTTTATTTTCGGATTAGGGAGAGTATCTAAATAGTTGGCTTTGATATAAACCATCCATCTAGCATCCACTTATTTTATCGATCCGCAATAATTCAGATTCCAAAATTTTGTATTATTCCAAGTTTTCACTGAATAAGATACTATTTCTTGAGCCTGAAATCAATTAAATGTAATTCGTTACACAATTTAGCACGGTTTCATTTCAATATGCTTCCATCCTTTTAAGCTACCTAAGAAAAATTTTTTTAAGAATGCAAGACTTTGGCATTGTAAAAAAGTACGGTTATGTATTTTTTGGGCATTGGCATTTTAGTACATACGACGCAGCAAGTTATAAACCTCTACACTTGGACTTCTAAGCTCATAGACGATTGACAGTCTGAAATCGACGAATGATCGACCCTAGAAATCTTATCACAATGACGTTTAGAACAAATATATTATTAACTAGCGACCCGCCCCGGCTTCACACGGGTACTATACCTACATATACCCTTTCTCTTGAATTACTCTACCTATTAAAAAAAACTCATCAAAATCCGTTACGTAGTTTGAAAGATTAAGGGCTGATTTTTCAATCCTCAGTTAAAAGTATCCGTCAGTTAAAAGTATTACCATCCTTATCGCTGGTCATCAGTCAAAACAGGATAGAGCTAACATTTATTTGACAGTTACTGTTATCTGGGGATTGAAAAATCAGTACTTAAGCGTACAAAGGGACATAGGGATAGAAAAAGTGACTTTATTTTATACTATGTAGTGAAGTAACTTTCACATTATCAGCGTTTAAATATGTGTTTTTGTTTTCATTGCCAATCTCAAATAAAAGAGAATTTATTTATTACATAATAATAATGTTCTGGTTATTTGTTTTCTTAACAATGTTTGGGATCTCTCATTCCTCTTACTAGGCATGGCAAATTGGCATTTTTCCATGCGCATGTGTGGAGTCGTAGGCAATAAATCTAGTGATATCTATTGGGTACCATCGCTAACAGGACTGTCAATTTGTAAGCCTTATTCCAACGACTTAAGGTCCATCGGTTGGCTAGTGCAGTATCGAGTAGAGTTAGTTTTGCTTTCGAGAATTTATCGGACGTTTTCGAATGGTGGGATGATTCTCTTGGATTTTTTGTGGCATCGGAGCGTTTGATGAATGTCGGTATATGCTACGGTTTGTCACTGGATGACTTCCATTCAACCGCAGGATGAGTGGAAAGTGAAAATAGTTGTCTTGAATTTAACGGATGTGGTTTAATTGATTTTATTGACTTTGTCTAGGTGCTTATTTAGTATTAATGAATATTTTTTCTTGTTTCTGCACAGGACAGAAAAAAGCAAGACTTGATAGTGACATATCAAAATCTTTGCGTAAATATGATATATAGGCTGTCTCTGAGAATGGAGTTTTAATTAAAGAAAAGTTCCTTTCTACTAATTAATTCCAGTTTAATGACTAAAATTTATAAAATAAAAATAATGTTACAGCGCCTAATAATTTAACGTCTGATATTTATCAGGAAATAGGTAGTAATTTTTCTAGATAGAGAAATAGATTTTCGAACTTAATTACATTTTTGATTCATCATTTCGTTTTTGATTTTCATTTATCGATATAAAAAAAATATTGGTTTTCGTTTCATAAAATAAAACAAATTTTCCGTCTTGAAGAACCGAATAACAAGCTACATTTAGCATGGTAAACTAATTTTATTATAGCAATCGAAAATGACTAACTGCGGCGTCATTTATTACGCATAGAAATATATATGATAAGCAATTATTTCATTATCCAATACGTGTTAGGTCTCTGCCCACTACACCGTACCATACCATAACCGTAGCATGAACGTATCAGACAAAAAACTATTCTTCATATTGAAAAGTATGAGACCGTGTTGGCCGGCGCCGGAACGTCCTATCGGGCATAGTCTTTCAATACAAAGAATAGTTTTTTTGTCTGATACGTTCATGCTACGGTTATGGTATGGTACACTACTACAACTATGGTCCACAAGTTCAACTCGTAATTAAGCATCAATGGAAATCTTTTATTTTGGTTTTATCTAAGTTTTTAAATCATTAATGAGGAGACTTTGTGTAACAACTGCGCATAAATAATAAATTACACTAAATCGAAGATATTTGACTTAGTTTTGGACCATAGTTGGGAGCTTTTGGACTATAGTTGGGTAGTTTTATGGTATGGTACGGTCTAGTGGGTAACCTTTAGTGAATTTGTTTCCACAACGGCAAATTTCGGTCATTAATGCTTAAACTAACGTTTGCTGGCCCAACGTTAAGCCGATCATGAATATAGTTCACACAGAAACTTGTTGACAGTTTAAACATGTTACTTGAGGCTTGAGGTTACACGTTACGTGATGCGCACATATTGATTGATTGACATGTAGTAGGGTAATTTTGATTAATTTACTAATTTAGTTATGAATTGTGTGGAGAAGTTGAGTAATATTCTAAGAGGCGCACACTATTTTGTCCCGTAACGCATGTGACAATTTCATCAAGTTTGCTAGAAAAAATGCTTATAAATTGTACATGCGTTAGGCCACACAAGTTCACATCGATACATTTAGATTCCAACTGTTTTTCATTGTAAATATGTGTATAGTATTAATTGATATACATTTGTAAGTTCATGAAAAGTAACGCAGCAGACAGAAAATATGTCGATCGAAAAGTTGATTGGCCCGCATATGGTATTTATAATACCGTTATAATAACGTACAGTCAAGGAAATCTATTCAGGTATACTCAACCAATTGGAACCCTGGAACCTTGTGAAAATAAAGAGTAGCAAGGAACTCCTCACGATCTGATTTGCAGCGTCAGTGTGACATGGTTCCTGGGTGGCCAAGAGTTCTAATTGATTGGCTGTACAGTGTACTTTTTTCGCCATATTCTGCCGATAGTCTGAATAACTTTCCTCTAAACTCAGTTAATTCAAAGGGACTAAAGAGAGTATGAGTTACTTAATGAATATGGTCATTGACGGTCATAGACTCGCAACTTTATAGAGTTCATTAAACGTTACGAACTTTATACTAGTTTATTCGCAAGCCTCTCATGTAACTACTATGCTGCGCTGAATAACCAAGAAATGAGCTCATTTTACAAAATGCAAGTTGGAAACAAAGTGCATATTTTAACACTTGGTAGCAGTGAAGTTCAAAAACTCTTATGATACTTACTAGAGTAAGTATGATGTAGGGGAGGCTGGGGTGCCAAAAACAAGGAAACTAAATGACGTCTTTCATATCAGACGCTGGAATGGTTGATTCGAAACCAGGTGGCTTATGATGGTCCCGTTTTATCTATTTATCGTGCTACGCATCACTTTCGCACTTACATACTTGTTAGAACCTGACGGCAACAACGACAAACGATTAAACACGGTACCATCATAAGCCTACATTACGCGATCCACTCACGCTGTCAGTATATCGGCCAGAGGGCCGAAGACCCGACGGCTCGCCCTACGCGATCCACTCACGCTGTCACTCTATCAGCTGGAGGGCCGAAGGCCCGACGGGTCGCCCTACGCTACGTGATCCACTCACGCTGTCACACTATCAGCTGGAGAGCCGCAGGCCTGACGGCTCGCCCTACGCGGTCCACTCACGCTGTCACTCTATCAGCTGGAGGGCCGCAGGCCCGACGGCTCGCCCTACGCTATGCCATCCACTCACGCTGTCACCCTATCAGCTGGAGGGTCGCAGGCCCGACTGGTCACCCTACGCTACGCAATCCACTCACGCTGTCTCTCTATCAGCTGGAGGGCCGCAGGCCCGACGCGTCGCCCTAAGCTCCGCGATCCACTCACGCCGTCAGTGTCTGGTAGTGACACGTGTCTCAGCAGCATCAGGTTTGCGGAGTTGGAAGTCAGTATTAAATCCGTCTGTATCTTTTCGTCCAATATTCCGCAGGGTTCTAAGACGAAAGTCTTTGATCAGTGTATGTTGCCAGTGATGACCTACGGTACTAAACCGTGCTCGCTTACAATGGGCCCTATAAGAATGCTCAATGTCACCCAAAGGGCAAAGGAGAGGGCTATGCTAGGAGTCTCTCTGCGATATCGGATTAGAAATGAGACCATCCGCAGCAGAACCAAAATAACCGATATAGCTCTTCGAATCGCTAAGCTGAAGTGGGCGTGGCTCGTCGCGCGTGGAGCCGATGGCCGTTGGGGCGGTAAGTTTTTCGAGTGGTGGTCACGTACCGGAAGGCGCAGCGTGGGTAGGCCCCCCACAAGGTGCTGGATGCGGGTGGCACAGGCCGGTCCTTGTGGCAATCTTTGGGGAGGCCTATATTCACCAGTGAACGTCTTTCGGCTGATATGATGATGATTATGATAATGTAATCCGTATGTTTCTACCCAATGTCTAAAGCAGTACTTCAAAATCTACAAATCGCTAAACCTAGCGGTTGTGGCAGGCAGTAACACTGGAGTATCAGATTTGAGGAGTTGAACGTTAGTATTAAATTCGCATGTTTCTACTTAATATCTAAAGAACTTCTTTAAAATCAAGAAATCGATAAAAGATAAACCTTGCGGTTATTGTGGGCAGTACTGCAGCATCAGGAGTGAGGAGTTGGAAGTCATGATCAGGCTGTTAGTATTTAATTATGCCAAACATGCTATACTTTCATTTTCACGTGTCTAACACTCTCAGTTAAGGTAAGCAGTACGTCTGCAGCATCAGGCTTTGAGGGTACAAGGATACAAATATTATAATATTGCCTTGTCATGGGGACTTGATTAAGAGTTCCAAATTTTATTGATTTCGGTGCAGTAGAAGTGGTTGAAAAATCGATCACAAGATTTGAAGCATCGACGACAGTTGATACGCGGTGAAGTTAATAAAAACCGTTTAATAATAAAAACCTTAATTTCAGTCAGCTTTGTAACGTGACGATATTGTACTTAACTGTCGTTACAAAGCTGACTGCAATTTAGGTTTTTTTTTTAATTTCATGCTTATTGGGTGTCCCTAAAAGTGAAAATGCCTACCTATAGCAACCACATATCCACGTAAAGATG
>JALPQI010002665.1:0-83155 GCA_025490895.1 Thaumatotibia leucotreta
GTTATAAAATCCGATTTAGGGGGTATGCGTTATTCATTTCTAAAATTCGTAAAATAGGGGACACCCTAGTGTCCACTATGATGAAGCTGCTGTCCATCATCAATATTTTATCAAATAATGGTCAGTGACACTTAAATCCCTTAGTCGACTTTTACGACACCCACAGGAGGAGTTGGGGTGGTGACAAATGTATTCTTACTGCCGTCAACACACGGCTTTATAGGTATAAGCACGTTTAATTTTCCATTCATCAATCAAAACAAAACATCTCCATATCCGAGGTTAGGTCGAGCGCCGACCGTGAATATGCACGTGTCGTCAAATACCACGGAAACCAGTGTAATAATAAACACAGGCTCGCCGTAACGTGTATGTCAGCTGTTATTCAATTGCTGTTTGAAATAAAACTCCACGGAACCGTGCCAGGTTTCTTAGACGCGGCGTTTTTTCAATGACTAATTTTCAAGTTCAACTCATCATGAAAATAGCTTCCATCGACAATAAATGAGCTCCAGCGTTTTGCTGTTTTTACAAAAGTAATATTAATATGGCAATGACAACAATAAGAACTTAAAAAAACAACATCTTTGAATTTAATGTTACAATTAATCCATGGCGCTGTATTCAATAACAACTACTTACACAAGCAAGTTCTGAGGAAAAGGAAGTGAATATTGTGAGGAAACTTATTTTTCACTTTCATTTTGTAAAGACAGTCATCACTATAATTAATTGTCACATTTTAAAACAAATGTCTGAAGTATAAAGTTCAAAATCGTTGACATTATTTTGGAGCCGACCGCACTCATAATACTGCAAAAAAAGTTTTAGTTTATTGAAGTTCGTAATTGGGTATATCACGTTATTCTATTGAAGGAAGTCGTGGCAGTAACATTATTTAATGTGGGTATTAATAATAGGAAAACATAGCGTTTTGAAGGCAAATGTGCAACTTGCCAAGTATTTTTAGAGAACCAACGCATACATTTCCCGCTGACGTTAAGTTTTAGTGTCTAAGAATAGCGCTGTATTCAGCTGACTGACGAGACGAGTCTGGTGTCAATATGAAAGTCACGACGGCATGTCGGATGTGTCACCGTCATGCGTCCAATAATAATATTAATTAATTTTGATAATCGATAATAAATCTCAAACAATATAAGCAATGCTTCTCTTTTTATCATATATTTTCTGAAGGCAGAGATAATTTCGTATTCATAGTAATATAACAATTGAGAAACTCCCTTTAATTGAAAAAGCTGTAAGTTCTACTAGCATAGGCAAATAATCCTACAATAATACATAATGGTAAGCACCATTGATCTTTAGCTTACTGTTATAATTTAATTCAAATCGTGTAGACCTTAACTACGCTACGAGTATTTTAGAAGTTTTAAATTTTCAAGCGGCTCAACAAACTATTAAAGTTAATAAGAAAAACATTTTTAACAATTTGACTAAGAACTACGCTAAAAACTGTTAGTATTCTCTTAACTAAAATAAAAAAAAATACTATTTTTATGACTGAAAGACTGAATGTCTGAAAACTAAACATTTTTTGCATTAGAATACTCTTCAAACGACCGTTGCATGCAAATTCCCGATTAGCATTTTTATTAGTTCGATGATGTAACGCGAGTGAAGGTCGCCGCTCGGGCTACATTCCTCGGTTATCGCTGAACTTTGACTTCCATTCACAACGCTAAAGAAAAAGGTGGCAATTCAATAATCTTGTGAATTTACTTTTTATTGAAAATGTTCATAATTCATCATCTTTTGCCAACTACTTAGCAAGTACATAAAATGAAAAAGCCATGGTCACAAGCTCAGTAAAATTTCTATACCTTATAGTAATATTGTACAGTCCGTTACAAAGTGATCCACTTTTTCATCACCTCAGAAAGGTGAAAAAGTGGATACATGACTTTGTTACTGACCGGACTATATGTATTTATAATCTCGTTTATTACTAACTAAATAAAACAGGTACTTATGTATAAGTAGTGTATGTAGGTACATATCTCGCGATAATGTGCTAAGTCTACAGAATAGTAATGTATGTGCATAAATTCTTTGTTGTACTCAAAACACAGGTCAAAAAATATAATTTGGACAGGTACAAAGGCGAACTAATCCTTATTAGGGAATAGGGATCTCTTCCAGTTAACCTTACACCAAACATACTTATATAACATACTTATTCGCCTAAACTTACGTTTAGGTTTAATATTATCCAGACATTTCGCGCATGACGTCATTAAAATTAAAATATGAATAGTGACCTAGCCGGCTTGAATGTCGTATCTCGTAATATACAGGGTGGCACCTGGGTCGTGGATCGTGGAGCAAGAGTGAACAGGGAACTATGTTTTACCGCGATTTCTTGGTTGCCTCCATAGTAGGGTGGTCCACGACAGTAAGAAGAATCATTTTCTTCTAAAAATCATACCTCCATATGGCCTTACTTGTTTTATTATATAAAAGTAGTCTATATACCTTTGACGTGATTTGCTGATTATTTACCTACTGGTCGCTCAAAACGGTAAAACTTTCGCTAATCTCATACAAACCAAAAATGTACACATCATAAAAATTCTAAAATTGAAGCAGCATATGCTTAAATGAGTAGGGCTTATTGAAAATCTATAGTTAAAGCCATGTTAACTCACACCAGTTAAAAAAAAAATAGGGGAGATTTTAATTTCATACATTTATGTACTGCCAAATTGTCGAATTTTGAGCGACCTCAAAATTGATGCTCGATTACTCTGAAAATCGGTATTTTTTTTTTATACCACGTCGGTGGCAAACAAGCATACGGCCCGCCTGATGGAAAGCAGTCACCGTAGCCTATGGGCGCCTGCAGCCCCAGGGGTGTCACATGCGCGTTGCCGACCCAATAAAAACTTGTACACTCCTCTTTTGAAGAACCCCATACTGTAGTCCAACGGGAAAACCTCGGCAGGGAGCTCATTCCACAGACGGACCGTCCGCGGGAGGAAGTACCTCTGAAACCGCACGGTTCGCGACCATTTAGGTTGCAAGGTGTGAGGATGAGCGCCCAATGAGTATTGAAAGTGATCTACTGCGGGAACTAGATTTCAGCGAAATCATCAACTATTATTCGGCGAAAAAAGCTGGGAAGATTCCGTTCGTTAACGCTAAAATTTAACTTCAGATAATTCTAATTCCGATTATATGTATATGTTTGTTAGATAATAAAATAATCTATACTTGTTTCCACTAAAAAATATTTATTGAAAACTTGACAGAAAAAAAATTGTCTACTTTATTTGGAAATTAATTGGGGCCCAGGGGGCCTCAACTCCTTTGTTGCCCCGAAGCCTCTCAACCTCTAAATCCGGCCCTGCCTGTTCACTTCACTCTTGCTCCACGACCCAGATGTCCACATGCCCACTTATCGAACGGCAATCTCTCAGACCTTTGACTTCACTATACTAAATTGAGATGTGAAGTCATCTCCCGTTGAAGGGTGCGCCAAAGTATTTATAAAATTGCAACTTAGATTATTGGAACTCCGAAAATGTTTCTTATACAATTTAACTTCATAATGATCGGTATTTAGAATAATCTTTGTTCATAATTATCATCACATAGAATTATTTATGTTCATAATATTGTTTTTCATACATATTTTTAGTACTAACTTTTATGCTTATATAATTTTTCACTATACTTATTTTATGCTATATATTCTAATGTTATAGGTATTTATTTTTATCTGTACTGGTTTTATGTATGAATTATTTTTGTTTAATTAAATATAAATCGTACTATTACTGTAAACTAGCTACCTGCACAAATCAGGTTGTGGCAGAGTAGGTACTGTACTAAACGGGTTCCCTCTAAACTTTATTTGTCCGAAACGCTTAGGACATAACAGACTTGGTATAATCTATTTTGGCATTAACTTAATGAGACAGAAACATCACTTGGCTTAAATAACAATATTTCGAATATTATTTTGTCCGAAACTATCTTGGCATATCATTATTTACGCCGAGTGTTATAAGACAGAAATTAGATTTGCATTTTTTTTTGCACGTTCGAAACTTGCCTTTTTCGTCAGGCAGAATTTGCTGTGAGGGCGGAAATTTCTGCAGTGAGCGAGCGAAGCGAGCGAACAAAACCTTCCGGGGCAGATCCGACTCGGATAGGTTAGGTTAGAAGACTAAGGCGGGAGCTCTGCTCCCGCCTTAGTCTTCGAGGTTATTTTTTTTTTAGCAACCTAGAAAGTACTCAGCTCAGTAACACAGTAAGTAACGTACAAAATATTACTACTACCTCGATTATATTGAGAGGTTGTAATTATTCCTTCTCTGTTATGCTAAAACAAACTATGCCGATACTTTTTATGCACATCCAGATTATGCCTCATCATAAATAGGAGCATCGAAATTATGCTCGAATAATATTCGAACGACTCGAAATCTGCCACAAAGAAATATGCTAAAGTTGAGTATGCCACAACAGTTTCTGCACAAAGCGAGTATTATGACTACATAGTTTATGTTATTCATAAAAGAATTATACCACAACAGAGTGAACCTAATGGGAAAATGTTTATAAGTAAACAATTTATTTCAAATAACTTTATGAGTATAGATTAATCTACTTGACGACTTTAGGAGGATAAAATTTCGAAATAAAAATCGTTATGAACATTGTAGGTAGAAGTATAATTTTTAGTAAGAAAAAAAGTATGAGATAAAATTTTCGGAGTAATGATGATTATGAGTAAAAAACGGTATTAGTAAAAATATTCGAAGAAAAAATTGTATAAGTGCCAATATGGACCCCCCGTTGAAACGTGCATTGATTCATTCAATTGTTTACATAAGATAGTAATAACATATTGAGATCATACGTCGTGGTAACTGATATAAATAATTTTGGGTGCATGTATCGGGTTTATGTATGTATATGAATATTTTGACATGTGTTTTTATGGCATTAAAGCTTTTCAATTGAATTGGTGAATCAATTTTTTCTGTCTTGGTATTGTACGATGTCTGTTTGGTGTACCAAATAAATAAAAATAAAAAATAAATAAAATAAAACATGCTGAGTGGCATCCTTTTTGGTGTTCAAATCTTTACTGTTTATACGTGTATTAATTGTTCTGTGTTGTATGGCACCAAATAAACCATTCTTATTCTTATTAATCTTATTCTTATTTAATAGTCTATCGCAAACATCATGTGAGTGGCCTAAGTGAATCTAGCCTTCATTTTATTAGACGTTTGTTTTGATATCTGCATACCGCAGCGCTGCACTCTGTTCCGTGTTCTAAATTTGAAATCTCCCGCATTGACCTAAATACGTTACAGACGAACTCGTGAAAACTTTTACTAGCTCTTTCGTTATAAAAAATCGGGAAGAAGCATAGGGATATTTTAAAAACAGAAATGATATTTTACGGACATTGCAAGTTATTGATTATAACTACCTACCTATTATACGTAAACTTGTATAAATTGCTGACAGCGTGGATTTGCTACCTTAATTAATCGCATGTTCACTACTTTGTTCTTATTGGTATTAGGATACAGACAAGTGCAAAAATGGGTATCGAAAGAATTTTCTTATACACCTTAAATATTTTGACTTTGACTTGTACAAGATCTATAACAAACCAAAAAAAGGAAGATTTACAATATGTAGCAAAATAATCAATATGAAGTGAAGATCATCGTGTCCACTTACAAAGGGCCACTTTTTCTTTTATACGCATAATATGACTGAAAAAAAATTAAAACTTTTTTTAGCTTGTTAATCAAGTTTTTTAATAAACCACAATTACATATACATATATCCTATTTCGTTGCTTATCATGAATATCGCTGCAATCCAAAATAATATCTGGTTAAGGTGCATTGAAACTAAAAGAGCATTCGCTGTTCTAACCTCCCACTATACGAAATTCGATCGGTACACAAAACGTGATTGGTTGATTTCGTAGAACGAGCGCTAGAACAGCGAATGCTCTTTTGGTTTAAACGCGCCTTTAGGCGTCATTATTAGAATTCAAATTACGCCTTACTACGAGGTAGTGTTTTGAGAAGCATCGATTTCTATCGCGGAATAAAGCCACAAATCTGATGAAGACTTCGTAAATCCAAACATCACGAAAACTATAACTTCCTGACACTATTTCTCGTAGCTAGTTTCCGTGTTACGTGCCATTTGGCAAAATTGTACATCATAATGTCATAAAACGGTAGTAAAAGTGGCATAACGGAATTCCAGGTCGCTCGCCAGAACGAAATAGTTACGTTTTGTCGGAGAACGAATACTTGGATTACTGTTAGATTTGCCTGGTGCTGAGATTTAGCTGAATTCTCCCGACATATTAGGGTGTACTGGGGTAATTCTGAATGTCATAAAACGTTGGCTAATTTCGAAACGAGACGCTTAAGACCATTAAGTCGATATAATTACGAGTGAACTTCCTGTAGTTTTCAGAATTACACTACTTTCAGAATTATCCCAAGGCAACCTATATTATTTATGACTAAATAATGATAAGATTTTTGAGTTCCCAGCACACGATTTCGACTTTCTTTCAAAAATAACGACTAAAGAACAAGCTAACTATTACTTTCTAACATAATTATATTATAGTATAGTTTGTCAGCCTCCGTAGCCTAATTGGTAGTGACCCTGCCTACGAAGCTGGAGGTTCCGGGTTCGAATCCTGGCGAGGGCATTGTTTGTGTATTTATTTATCACAAATATTTGTTCCTTGGTCATGGCTGTCTATGTATTTAAGTATCTATATGTATCATCTATTATGTATATCGTCGCCTGATACCCAAAATCACAAGCCTTAATTGAGCTGACCGTGGGACTAGGTCGATTTGTGTAAAGATGTCCAAAAATATTTATTTATACCGGAAATATATAAATAGATGCGCAGGATACCGCGAACTTAGAAATCCTCAAATTTTTTGGATTTATATCTGCCATTCTAATGGTTTGAGTGACAAAGACGAATCCTCGAAATGTACGAATTTCGAAATTCGCGGTAGTACCTAGGCAAAAAATCACGGGCAACATTACAGCTAGTTAACGCTCACATCATGCAAATGAGGTAATGTAACCATGCTAAAAGCAGCCGTACCATGCCTTTGCAAGTATCGGTAACGTTAGGTTTTACTCGATGCGTAAAGCAGGCCATCGCGCTCGCTCCAATACGTAAGTGCGAGTGCGATATAATGCATTACGTATCGAGTAAAACCTACTTTCCAACTCATGGTACGGCTACAGCACTGTAAAAACGTTAAGTGCATCTGTTTAAGTGTTCACCCACATCCCGAATACCGTTTCAGTGCGTCATGCACTGTGTCATCTTTTCGTGAGTTATCATCTCATCAAGCGGGAGTGTTTCGTTTTCAGGCAAAAATGACCTACAGAGAGACCGATTGTTTTTGAATCCTCTAAAACTTTATGGGTCTTCGTCACCGTCGACAGTCGATGGATCAATCGCGGGTAATAGGTTTAAATCGGTGTAAAACGTTTCGACGTTATAAGAGCGAAATATCGGATGCCGAGTCGGCCGATTCGATACATGCCGATACGCTACAGCATAAGACAGTATTTCTTACCCATTTGCCGACCGCCCCAATATTAAATATTTTCTGCTAGATTGCTTGACTTGAGACATTTATATAAGGTAGACTTGAAATTGTCAGTCAACTTGTTACACGAGTTGTCATACTGCTGTGTTCCTGAATACAGCAGTGCAAACACAGACGCAGAGCCAACGCTGGTCTTCCGTTTTGGCCACCAAATTATTAATGTAATAATAATAATATAAATATATTAATGTACCAGCAAGTATACATAAAAACCATACCTATACATAAGGCTCTTCTGTGGAGGAGGAAGGAGAATATCGCTTAAGTTTTGCTGAATTCGTGTTGTCAAGTCAGTGAATGTCGGGTCAAGGTTTATTCATTTACATTCCTCGTATTTTCCTCTGTTTATAATTGAGTTACGTAATTCTGTCTTTGTAGGCTCTAGGTCACGTCACATGTGATTTTACTACAAGTTTTTATTTAACTCACAATGTAAATGTTCCTATTTAGTACCTACAAAATAGTTTTAAAGAAAGATGAAAATTCACTGTCGCAAATAAATCATTAAATATACACAGAAAAATCGCTACCCGCTGTCTGTCCGTCCCCTTGTATAGTTAGATCTTTAAACTACGTAACGAATCTTGAATATAGATTTTAGGGTTTTAGGAACCTTTATAGTTTCGCCCTATCTCTCTGTCCTTTTGTCCGTCCATCGCTATGCCCAATAATCGTGACCATGGTACTAGAAAGCTGGAATTCGGCATAAAAAATAAATATCGATTTTTTTTCCTACCTACTTAACAGTTTAACACCAATACAGGGTGTTACACAAGCCACTGAAAACCTTGAACGTGGTGATTTAGTAGGCTATACTGAACAACTTTTCCTATGAGGCCATTCACGAAAACTAAAAAAAATTGTGTAAAAACCGATCGATCACGACATTTTGTATAAAAGAGGCAATTTTTTTTTTGAGATTGGGTTAGATCCATTGTAGTAAAAGTTGTTCAGTATAACCTATCAAATCACCCCGTTCAAGGTTTTCAGTGGCTCGAGTAAAGGTGCGTTCAGACCAAAAGAGCATTCGCTGTTCTATCCCCCGCTCTACGAAATCAACCAATCACGTTTTGTGTAACGATCGAATTTCGTAGAGTGGGAGGTTAGAATAGCGAATGATCGCTTGGTCTGAACGCACCTTTACACGTTTTATAGTAGGTGCAACCACTACGGATGCAATTCCAATGTCGATTATTCACCTATACCTACTTTATTGCATTGTAAACAGTATTTGTCAATGCACTTTGCGATATTGTTTGATAACAAACAACTAAACGTGTATCTTTAAATGAAATATTCTAAAGTATGCAAACAAATGTGCTGAGCGAATCTGTTTTACATAAACACATAATATCGCAATGTTTATTTATTTTGCAGACAGTATGAGTAAGCTGCATTTCTATTTTTAGATTTTTTGTATTACTCATGTTAATGAATATACATAGAATAGCTAAGACTATTTAAACTATAAGTAGGTATGTATCAACAAAGCGTAGATTCGTCAGCCTCCGTAGTCTAGTTGGTAGTGACCCTGCCTACGAAGCTGGAGGTTCCGGGTTCGAATCCCGGCGAGAGCATTCCTTGTGTAATTATTTATCACAAATGTTTGTTCCTTGGTCATGACTGTCTATGTGTTTAAGTATCTATATGTATCTATCTATTATATATATCGTCGCCTGGTACCCACATCATAAGCCTTAATTGGGGTGGGACTAGGTCAATTTGTGTAAGATGTCCCAAGATATTTATTTATTTATCTATAGCACAGTTGCTTAATAAAATAAGACGACGAATATCTATAATATTAATAGTACGACAAAAAGATAAGAGACGGGAGGATAAGAATGACAACCCTCTGGTCGTGCATCGTCCATACGCTACGACACTCGTTTATCTTAGTGACACTTCAATCTCTTAATCTAGCACGTGCACGCTAGCGGTGTCGCATCTTCGGTGTCGCGTCAGTAGCTCCGCTCCGCACCCTAAACATCCGCTTTCGTAGTAAATTATTGCTTAGTAATAAAGCGACGCAGACGCAGCTAAAGAAGTAATTAAGGCAATCGTATCCATAGGTACTTTAATAGTCATTATGCATAGTAAAAACCGAAGCTAATTACTCACAGCATTGTTCAATTATAGAGCCAACTGAACCCTGGGAAATCGCTAAATACCCATAACGATACGACTGCTAAAGTGCGTTAATATTCTCTCAAAAACTACCAAAAAATTCTTAGATTCTATTCTCGGCCGATATCAGTAGCTCTATCATAAGTAAGCTAACGCTTAATCGTCAATCGTAAACGAAAGGCAGTTACCTGTCGTTGTCGCACTAATATGAAAGAGTGGTAGAGAAGGAAAACTACGATACGCTACTAAGCGTTAGCGATTGGCAACTTGGCTAAGCACCCAGTAGCTCTATCATGAATTGGCAAGTAAGGGTTACGCTAGCGTTTATGGGCATTTTCACTTTTAGGGACATCCAATTAGCGTAAGATTAAAAAAACCTTATCGCAGTCAGGTTCGTAACGATAATTAACCCTTTAACGGGCTAGACTAAAAAAAACCCTGTGTTCAAGAGTCCAAGCTTCAACGCTGTTATATTTGTACGAAAAAATCTATACAAGAAAAAATATAAAAAGATAGTGCTATAGATATTGATTTAAACTTTCACGATTATCACTCATATTTTAAAGACAAAGGGGTCTTAATCGCGTAAACTTACGTTTAATTATATCCTGACGTTTCGGGCATGACGTTACACCCGTGGCAGACTATAACGTCAGGATATAATTAAACGTAAGTTTACGCGATTAAGACCCGTTTGTCTTTAAAATATAGTGCCATAGGCTGGTCGTTTTTGAGACCGGTGCCCTATAAAGGGTTCAATACGATATCTTTAGGAATGTAAACTTTACATGTGCATCACACGTGCGAGCGTCAGCAAGCCTAATCTTGTCATGATCAAAATCAAAGTGATGTCTAACAGTGGTGGGAATGGGAACGATCTTCCGCGATTTGTTTACTATGAATTTCCCATGCAGCATAAAACAACTGATTTTAGTATATCGTTGCATTTCCAAAGCTGGTATTTGTTGGATTTTTGACTTTGAAATAGTGACTTTGAAATGTGTTTACTATGTGACGCTGCTGCCCATCAACAATATTTTAGCAAAGAATGGTCAGTAACACTTCAAACCTCAGTCGACTTTTACGATACCCGTAGGAAGAATTGGGGTGATGACAAAATGTATTCTTACTACCGTCAGCACACAGCGAATAGAAAATAGAAACATAATTGAGTTTTTTACCATAAATAAATGAATACTAACGTCCGCCATACCTTTAGCTTTTTGGACTATTATCGTCAGTTGTAATATGAATTAATGTAACCGGGTCAAAATGATTTTCGTTGTCTTATTTTGTGTCCCTAAAAAACGTGACGCAGTAGTGATTTTTGTATGAGATTATGTTTTGTTTTCAATTTCTCATGTATGGATTAATATCTGACGCGAAAAAGAAATACAAGAGCACCGGATTTTTTTATGTACTGAATCGAAACAGCCACTAAAAACATGACAGAGTGGTATGAAACAATACAACGAAAATAATTTTGACCGAACCGCCAAAGTGTCGAGATTGAGTTAAGTATACAGATCGACTGCAACTGTACTGCGTTGTTTATAAAATATTGATATCCAGAAAAAAATATTGAGTACAATAATAAGTACTTTCCTCTCACTATCTCGTAAAGCGCTCTTTTGTCCTTTAATACGAGCGGGTAAAACACACATTATTCACATGTGAGGCAAACTAATTTAACGTTGCTCTAATTCCTATGGCCCACGACTGATTAGTATAAGCGGATCTGTATGACCGTAGTACCTAATCATGCGCAATCGGAGCTCACATGTTAAATTGGTCATTTCTGATTGTAAGTCAAATATAGCCAATGGTATATTTAAGTACCAGAAGAAACTCTACTCTACGATACGTTTCGCATTGAGTGTTAAATGTTTTTTTTAAGTTAATTTTCATTTGGATGACATTTGTAATCATATTTCCTCGCGATAGTGAGGGGAAAAAAGTCCTCGTGCCTTGAGACCTTCACAATGCTCAAGATTCCAGTTTTTGTACCACTCGCTACGCTCATGGCTCTATTTTGGAATCTTTCGCTAGCTCAGGTCTAAAAATAATTGGTACGACAGTCAAACAACAACTTTGCCCCTTGCATAATAAATAACAGAACTATTGGCTTATTATTAAGTTTCTCTTTCTACCTTTTTTTTAATGTATGTAAAGGTTTCAAAAAATCATAGACAATATTTTAACGTATTGTACGAATTTGTAAGTACAAAGTATGCTAGGTATGCAGGTGTGCACAACATTGTTGTTGCAGTTAACCTTTGCCAGTTATAACTACAGCTTTTATGACTTAGGTTTAAATGTAATTGCGACGCTATTTTCTTTTTACGACCCTAGGACTGTTTTACGATACCTAACAGGATCTACAGGGTGTAAGTGTAATACGGGCGAAGCTCTTAACTGGCGTTAGTTTACGACATAATAAGTACATTCAAATAACTTTTTCTTAAAATTAGAGCAACAACATTTTCCATACTAAATAATTCGGCGCGCAATGTAGAGCAACATACGCGAGTTCAGCACTCGTTGACAGCTAATTTCAAAAGCAGATGACATAACTGCCATGTCAACAAAAACAAATGTTCGTACCTACATTGCTGCTCCGATAATCTTAAAAAAATTCTGTAGGGTCATAATTAAGAGTAACTTTAAAAAAACCTTGTAATCCATGATTACATCACTAATGAATCCAATGCCTGGTTTAATTGATCGTCCGTATTAGATTTACACACTGTATAGGTATACTAACAACAAAGTTACATCATTTAGGATTTGTTATACGATTCATGATTTTTATCAGATAGCTTTTGCCTATGAAGGAATTGAAAGAAGTCATCTCCGTACAAATGCGTAATCTATTTTATATACATAATAATACAGGGTGAAACATGAGTCGTGAATATACGTAGTAGCCGGAACGTTAGGTTTTACTCAATACGTAAAGCAGGCCATCGCATCGCACTCGCTCCATTATGTCAGTGCTAGCACGATATAATGCAATACGTAAGTATCGAGTAAAGACTAACGAATCCTTTACTTTGCAACTCATGCTACGGCTACAGTTATTACTAATATATAAATAAATACTCGCAGTCATTTTTAATCGATTTGTTTGAGTGTAGTAGACATAAACAGCTAAATGGTTTTACGCATTAAGATTCGAGATGGAGTGTTAAATTTGACGGCGGTTTGTGTTTGACGTCTGTACTCCGTACTTCAGCCGATAGTGACCTTGCCTGTGAAGTCGGAGGTCCTGGATTCAAATCCCGGCGAGGGCATCTCTTTGTGTCTTTATGCCAACTATATTGGTACGTCATGGTTGTTTTATATGTAATGTATGCCTACATATCTATATTTTTCTATCATACAGATTTATCGTCGCTTAGTATCCAGAGAATACAAGTCTAAATGTCAAGCCATACCATAGTAAATGGCACGGCAAGTGGTGTGCCATCTGATATGACATTTCATACTTTTCATACGCTACAACGCGCTCGCCACGCACACACGCATCCGGTATGGCTTCACCTTTAGACTCATGCAAAACATAATATATCTAAGAGAACTAACAATAGGTACATAAACTTTCAATTATCCCATAAATTATATCTTACGCTATAATTACTTGATTATGAAGCTGGAAGAAAGACAAAACAGGATATGACATACAAGGAAAATAGCAATAATTACCAATTAATACCTACTATAAGTACCTAATATATCATTTTAATGACAATTAGTACAATTACTATGCAAATACTTTTGATGGTGGTAGGACCTGCCTCGTGCAGAGTCTGCCCGGATAGCTACCTCCGCCTTACCTTACCTACCTGTTAACCTGCCGCTAAATAGTACTGTGTTCCGGTTTGGGGGTAAGATAGCCGGTGTAATTACTAGCATAGATAGAGGCAATCCATCTAAGTCCTCAGGGCAAATGCGGCAAAATCAAAAAATGTTTGCGCGAAGAGTTGACTGACAATTTTTTTTTTTTATTTACGAAATAAATTTAATTTAAGAAATTTAAGGAAACGTAATAGCGTATAAATACTGCACATTTAGTTATACTTTGGTTTTTTATAATTTTATAGATAATTTATGCCCCGGAGAAAAACATCGAATAATTTTTGTACTTCTAAATTAGGACAACTGGTTGGCTAGCACTTTTCGTATCGTAAATATTTTGTGATAGAATTAACAGGAAACATTATTATGGTCATGTGACTTATCGCTTATCGTATACGATGCAAAATGGCATCTTCGCTAGGCGCTGTCCTTCGTCTGGAGTCTGGAGCGTTTGGGTGAAGACACATTTATCAGCATGCGTACGCATTTTGTCTATAGAAAATGTCAGTTTAGTATGGGACCGCGTCCAGCTTTTCGCACGCGTACGCATGCTTACACGTTTCATACTAAACGGCCAATTTTATTAGACAAAATGCGTACGCATGCTGATAAATGTGTCTTCACCCTTAACCGACGCGACGCAAGCGAATTCTTCAAACCATCTAATATACAATGAATAAATTCGGTTTGATCCAAATACACGCCACAAAGACGCTCCTATTTACATAAGTTAGCCATAAAGACCGTTCTTGATCTAGATTTTTTATGAACGACCTATTAATACGCAAACTAAGCCAATATTAGCCGCCAAGCTAAAACCACCTCTATCATAAAGCTGTAATGTCCTATTTTTCCTTGCAGTCTGCTGACAGATTTAAGATATATGTCGGTTACAGGAAATGCCGGGACGCTAAAGTTATATATGTACTATATGTAGTTAACAAAAATATCTTTTCACTTTTCTACCTTATTCGCTTGTAATAAGACACAAAAATGTTTAGATATCTTTGATGTTGGCTTTTCATTTATTTCAGTCTGTCTTTGAAGCCATTTCGGCGTTTCGTGTTTGAGTGATTTTAGTAGGAACTTTATTTATGTAATTAAGTAAGTTTTAGGCTTGTTTCGTGATGGAAGTTAGAAATAGCTGTAGACGGAATCCATTAACATTTCCGACTCGTAAATAATGAAAAACATATAAAAGTAAGATCCTAGAAATATACCATAGTAAGTAAGTACCTACGTCGTACAAAGAAGAAGCATTTTTTGAATATTGAACTGCCAATCTTATAATATTGTATAGGTTAGGTTAGTTAGATTTAATTTATGTATGTATATAAATTGTACAATACAATACAATAACTCCATTGCATCTCAAAGACAAATACAAAACAAATAATAAAAGTACATGTTTGAAAGAGGTAAACAAAAGGGATTATGGAATGGGGGGAATGGGGATTATGGTCCAAACCTCCCTATGAATGAACAACTCCCCGAATCGGCCCCGAGTGCTCGGCGGTGGTGGGGACTTACGCATCCCCAGAGCCAGGGGTGCTAAGAATCCCCGAGCGAGGACCCCCATCATAAATCAAACGACCTTGGCCCACAAAATGGACACCTAAACGCTTAATGTATTGACATACAACGTCCGGACCCTATTAAAGGATGACAGAGTGATAGAGCTAGAGAACGCTCTTGAATGTGTAAACTGGGATATTGTTGGCTTATCAGAGGTGAGAAGACCAGGAGAAGTGACAAAGGGAAGAAAGGGCTCCATATTCTACCACTTCGGAAATACTGGTGGACAGAGTGGAGTAGGCTTCCTAGTGGCTAAGAAGTGGGAGAATAATATAATAGAATTTTGTGGCTACTCTGACAGGATCGCAGTTCTTAAGTTCCAGTTGACTCAGAAGAAAACACTTACGGTGATACAGATATACGCACCTACATCTGCGCACACTGACGAGGAGACTGAAGAATTTTACGACCTTCTCAACAAAGCCTGCGACGATCATAGAGGATCTTGGAATATTGTCCTCTGTGATTTTAATGCTAAAATAGGCCTCAAACAGGAACTGGACAGCGATGAAATCCTAGGACCATACGGGTTGGGAGACCGGAACATACGTGGTTCTCGTCTGATTCAGTTTGCTTTTGGCCAAACATTTAAGGTATGTAATAGCTTTTTCCTAAAAAAACCGAATCGTCGTGGACCTGGGTGTCACCGGATGGACAAACCAAGAATGAGATCGACTTTGTGCTCGCATCAAGCAATGACGTAGTCAAAAACGTAGGCATTTTAAATAAAATAAAATTTAGCTCAGACCACCGACCGGTTCGTATAACATTAACATTTAACTTTAAACTACATCGCAAGAAGCTATTTTCTAAATGCTGCAAGAGACTAAACCGAGACACGTTAACAGCCAACTACGACCGATTCAATTTAGAACTCCGAAACAAATTTAGCATATTAAAAAACGATGATTAGGCCCAGACAAAATAAACGCACCGTACTATCTACTGACACCATAAATCTAATAGAACAACGTACGTCACTTCAAATAGGCTCAGCAGAATATCGGGCACTGGACAGAATGACGAAACGTAGCATCCGAACTGATATCCGTAACCACAATACAAATCTAGTTAAAACAGCATTAGTGAAAAATAAATCCCTAAGAGTAGCTCGGAATGGAATTTCTAAAGGTAAAACATGGATTTCTAGTCTAAAAGATGAAAATGGTAATAAACACTGCAATAGAAACAAAATAATGGACATATGTACACAGTTTTATACTACCTTATACTCTGATCCTTACAACATAAACAGTATTGAAGAATACTCCTGTGGTGATACCATCCCTCCTATAACGGCCGAAGAATTGGC
The DNA here is from genome assembly GCA_025490895.1 of Thaumatotibia leucotreta. NCBI lineage: Eukaryota > Metazoa > Arthropoda > Insecta > Lepidoptera > Tortricidae > Thaumatotibia > Thaumatotibia leucotreta. The sequence goes on from JALPQI010002665.1 coordinate 16,534, forward strand.
AAAGGACCTTTCCAAAATGAAGCTTGATAAGAGCCCTGGGATCGATGGGATAAGCACAGAAGCGCTGGTTTTCGGAAAACAACACCTTTTATCTCCACTTTGCAACTTATTCAACAATATACTAAAAACAGGTCTAATTCCCCAAAAACTGCTTCATTCTAGTATAGTTCTCCTCCACAAAAAAGGCGAAAAATGTGACATAGGTAACTATAGACCAATCAGCCTGGTGTCCCATGTATACAAAGCATTTATTAAAGTCATAGAGGGTCGCATTGCAGGGCAACTCGACCAACACCAGCCTCCCACTCAAGCCGGCTTTCGCCCCGGATTTTCCACAGTCGATCACCTTCATACAGTCAACCAAGTTGTAGAAAAATATACCGAATTTAACATGCCTCTATACTTAGCATTCGTCGATTATACTAAAGCTTTTGATAGTATCACACATTCCGCCATAGTAACCGCACTCCAGAACCAAGACATAGAACCAACCTACATTAACTTAATTAAAAACATATATAATAATAGTACAGCCGAAATTAAGCTCCAGTCCTCCGGTCCATCGTTTCGGATTCAAAGAGGTGTTAAACAGGGCGACCCGCTATCTCCGAAACTTTTTACTAGTACTCTAGAAGAAGTGTTCAGGAGCCTGGCAGTTTCTTGGGAGGAACGAGGAATAGTCGTCGGTGACAAGAGGTTGTCAAACCTTCGTTTTGCCGACGACATCGTTCTCTTTGCCTCTTCGGCCACAGAACTTCAGTTAATGCTCCAAGACCTGAGCAACGCAAGCCTTCAAGTTGGACTTCATATGAATCGCACAAAGACTCAAGTGATGACTAACAGCACGAAACGTAGGGTCGAGGTAGACGGGCAGACGATACATTATGTCGATGAGTATATCTACTTGGGCCAGCTAGTCTCTTTCAGCAACAGGCAGGAGAAGGAAGTTGAACGCCGTGTTCAAAATGCCTGGAAGAGCTACTGGTCCATGAAAGAGCTAATGAAGGGCGACCTTCCAATGTCACTGAAGCGCAAACTAGTCGACATGTGTATCCTGCCCGTCCTAACCTACGGTGCCCAAACATGGTCTCTCACCGAAAGTCAGAAGTCCAAATTGAAGGTCTGCCAGCGAGCAATGGAGCGCAGCATTCTAAGTGTAACGAGAATGGATCGCATCCGGAACACTACGCTGCGCTCCAAAACACGCATAGCTGACGTGGGTGAGAAAACTGCCAGGCTAAAGTGGGATTGGGCCGGTCACGTCTACCGCATGCATCCAGAAAGGTGGGCTACTACAGCCACCAAGTGGATGCCGCAAACTAGGCGGGGACGAGGCAGGCCCAGGCGGAGATGGCGGGACGATCTGGACGCCTTCGCCAACAATTGGCCAGACTTGGCACCGAACCGGGAGCTGTGGAAATCTGAGGGAGAGGCCTTTGCCCAGCAGTGGGACACCCCTACAGGCTAGAAAAAAAAAAAAAAAAAAAAAAAAAAAAAAAAAAAAAAAAAAAAAAAAAAAAAAAAAAAAAAAAGGCGGTCTTATCGCTAAAGAGCGATCTCTTCCAGACAACCTTTGGGTAGAGGAGATAAGAAAGTAAAAGTATTGTACAGCATTATCTTAAACCAAATAATATAATTTTTATACCTACATAAATAAAACCTACCTAACCTAACCTATATCTAAGATTAACCCTTGTGGCATTGTACTGAGCTGAGGATGCTGGCAGCATTTCCTCGCTGTATCGCAATGCTGATGCGTTGTGCGAGGAAGTCGCCAGCTCTTTGCCAGTAAGATAATTAATGTAAATATCGATAAATGTCGATTATGCTTTGCTATGGACGCCTACAAAGGGAGAAACGGTTCTTTTACAATAATCGCACCTGTCACCAAGTTGCCTACTACCACGAAAATCGAAATTCATAAATTTCGAGGATTTTTCGCTGTCACTCAAACGAATGCAGCAAAAAAAAAGTTTAGAGAATTTATCTCTCTCACTCTAAAGTGAGAGAGATAAATTCTCTAAACTTTTTTTTCGTGGTAGGCAGGTAGAAAGGTGGCTTAAGAATTTCCCAACAATTCTGAATTTCCGTCTCGGCACTCGGTGTCTAATAAAAGACAAGACATGTGAGTTTTTTAATACGTTTCTGTGAACGCCGAAGGAAAACCAACAGTTGCGTCAGAGTGTAGATAAGCAACGCAAACACTCCCGCGCATACAAACTGCAGTGTTTGGGTGATCCCATTTAAACTGAATTCATAGAGCAGCATGTGGCAGTTGTGTAATTGTAAGAAGATTTTATAATGATGTCTGGAGTTATTTTTGTAAACGAGACGGATTTTTACAAAACTATAATGAAGTTATTGACAACAACCAGTTTAGATCAAGTACCTTAATGGAATTATCCTTTATAAAATGCTGATCGTCAAAATAGTTGTTTATTTATAACTGACTAATTAATGATCTGTTACGTTCTTCTTCAAACGAAAAATGTCTTATTTTATTAAAATTGTATTTCTATCTGGCTATTCTGACTGAAAAGAGAAAATAAAACACGGTTGGCACATGTTACATTTTCTTTCCCAAAAGTCAAGAAAATTGGTAACATCGTAGGTACTTAACAATGCCAATGATTGTAGACCAATTATACACACTACAACGGACAGCTACAATATGAAAATAAGACAGTATCCTAATCCTAAGCGATAAGTAATCAATGTATGAGATTCGAACGTAAAGTCACGTGACAATTTCCATATATTATTATGGTCACGTGACTTTTATCGCATCCTTAGTATTAATTATCGTATCCGTAGTATCCTTGATTTCCGGGTAGAGAAAAAATACCTCAGTATTCTCCTGAAAATGTGAGATAACTCTCAAAGTAGCAGTGACACAATACCTAATATTATTGGTAGAAGACTGTTTTGGAATCAACAGACCGTAAACCCTAGAATGCTTCTAGGCAGCATACGTTCTTCAGATAAAAGGATTATAAAATAATCAATTAGTACTATCAGACTTTTTCATTTTCATCTAGAAAACCAACCCTCGAATTGTTGGCTAATATGCCTGACATCATTAATTGGCAACAGCTTTCTCTCAGTAAAAAGCAAAATTAAATCCCTTACCTCCTCCACGGACTTCTTCGAGAACTCGTTCATGGACACAATCCATTGCTGCACTAGTTCGTTCACAATAACCAGATCATTATATAACCACGTCAACAAGTCGTTCACCCCATTGCACACTCGGCGGGTCGGGGCCCGTGCACGTCGGGACTATGATGCTCTGATGTTTCTTGTGCAGAGCCTCAGGTCCTGGCGACATGCGGCCCAACCGGCGCTTGTTTGGCGGCGTGGCTGGTACAAATCCACTAGGTTTCGGCTTGAAAGAGTTGAAGGCAGCGCTTTTAACTTTAGCAGTAGTCGCCAGCACCGTATCTGCACTATTCACTATCTCGTTGGCTGTCGACTTCGGCACTGCCTTCGGTTCTTCTTTAGGCTTCTCTGGTTCAACTGGTTTCTTGCTGAAGCGGCTGTAAGCCCACTTGGCTATGCCAAGCAGAACTATAGAGAATAGGAGCCAGATGAATATGAGCATGACTAGGTTATCCATGGCTGTGTCCATATAATCGAAGCTGCATATCAGATCATCAACGGCCTCGGCGAGGTCAGCCATAGCGGTCCATGATGCGCTCCACCAGGAGGCGGCGTGCTTCGCCGCGGTCCCGTCACCGACTGAGGCCATTTTTTTTCTATTCCTGAACGCGCTATTTTCAGAACGAGCTCGCTGTCTCTCTTGCTCGTAGGGCGCGTTCAGAATCGCATTTTAAACAAATGAACACAGTATTAATAGTCAATTGTTGGTCTTTAGGTCGTTCGTTCGTTCGTATTTAAATGTAGTTTCCGTCCGTGATCTTAGATGACATTGTTTGAGGCTGGAACAAAAGAAAAACGGCGTTAGAAGAATACTACTTCATCAAGGTCAACCGGAAGAAATATTCCTATTGCAGCGATAAAACTGCAGAATGTCGTTTGATTAAAGGTAAAGGTGTATCTTTTTTTAATATTCTTTGTTTTAATGTTTATTCTATTGTTTATTAAAGGTATTTTATAATTAATGTAAACAGAATATGTATAAGAATGATAGTCTATTAAAATGATTGCATTGACGTAAGCTCATGCATAGACAATTTCAATCATCATTAAACTCTAACGTTAGTAAATAGCCCTCAATAGAATATCCTTCTTTTGCTACTATCCCTATAAAAATCGATAGCCATTAAATTGATAGCAAAACCGTTCCAATAGAAAATGGCCTTTACTCGTGTGATTTTTAGCATTCTTTACAAGCCGATCATTGCACGCCACGTGTGTATACGTATTACCACGTCTATCCTTATGAATCATTCATGGACATTATATATTAAATTCAGAAGTAGGTGGGTCAAAATTCTTTTCGTTGTCTTGTTTCATACCACTTTGTCACGCTTTTAGTTGCTATCTCGACTCAGTATTAAAAAAAAATCCGGTGCACTTGTATTTCTTTTTCACGCTATATTTTAATCCATACATCAGAAATTGAAAACAAAACAACATCTCATACAAAAATCACCACTGCGTCACGTTTTTTAGGGACAACGAAAAGAATTTTGACCCTACCTGGGTAAGGTACTACTTTTGAATTAAGTCCTCCTTCCTCAAAGGGTTTACTGAATCAAAGCTCTTAACTCTATGGTAGATAGGTTTCATTACTCTTTATTTTTGTCACGCTACATGTGTACTAGATACCTACCTATACATAAGGGTCGCAGGCAAAAGAAAACATTCCCAAAGTGTTACGAGACCATTTTTAAAATGTTTAATATTTGGCCACGTCTTTGAAAGTGATAAAAATGGGTAGATTGGTATAGAGTCAATGATGATCAGTAAAATCCTCCACATTAAATTTCCCAAAATGTTATTATGAAACGTTCTTTTTTTGTTACCAAAATGTGTAGGAATCTGGTAACAAAAATAGAATATTCCATAAAAACTTCCTTGCTCGCGGATGTTAGTCAAACAAACTATATGGTAAATTCGGAACACAAAAATTGTGACTAGTTTATTGGGGGGTTTGCCAAAATTGTGGGATGGTTCTGAAGGCACGATACATTCTATAAACTCACTTTAGTATACAGGGTAACTTTTACTATGGGAACACATCCGATTCCAGAAAAAAAAGATGATTTATATATTTCCGCTGACTAATATCTCTAGGTTTGTATGGATCAGATTTCTTTTCTGGAATCGGATGTCGGTTCCAAAGTAAAAGTTAAATCAATATGACATCAGAATTAACCCTCTATAATTTCAAGGGTGTATAAAAAATCACTCTGTTTAGGTACATTACATAGTCATATAAATGTCGACCACACCAAGGTACTCCCATACATTACGAGTACTAACCTGTGTTTAACAGAGTCTGTAGTTAAAATAATGAGTTTACCTCGCAACTTCCTCGAGATAACGACTTGTAACTTCCAAATGATCATTAATATGTCTTATTACCATGACATAAAGTACAACTGGTCATATCTGGGTACTAAATCAGTTCGCTAACCATTGGTACACGTAATCTGGTTGTATCTAGGTAATTCATTTGTTGTTTAGATAGTTTGGACCTATAAGACATGAACTGACTCTTTTAACGGTCTTTAAAATCCATCGTAATTAATTGACAGTCATGGTAGTTGAATAGCGGTTGTTATACATGATTACTGCACTCTAATAGGACGAGTAATCGTGTTGCCAGAGGAAAGAAATAAACAGAAATGCATACTTATAACTTTTGTTCTTATTAATTATGTCTTCTTTTAAAATTTGTAAAAAGAAACCTATTTAAACTTGTCTGAATAAAAGGCTATTATTATTATTAATCATGTCTTCATTGCGTCATAATTAGATTCCAAAAAGATTCGTAAAAAACACATTGAATTTGTCTGTATTCAGAAAAATATAAGCGAAAAGTAAAAATGTGTTTTTTTTTTATTTACTTAAGGCGACTTGTCTACATTAATACCATAAATTCGCAACACTCCTACCTAGTTTTCTTTTCTTACCGATAATAATGCCTTATGCTGCTAATCCAGAAAGCTCAGAAATAAATAGTCCTTGACTGATTACTGATTAGCAAGGACCGGAATTCTTCATAGCAGAAACTAAACTATCAGAGGGATTGACCGAGGTGTTTTATCGACTATCGATATAATTGACACTTGACGGTTCGTCGCTAACTTTTATTTATCGTAATCAGGCTTTTAGGCATACGTATTTTACAGTGGCGGCAGATTATTAGGGATATAATTATTTTGTTCTATGCCACTGTAATTTAAATTATTTTAATAAGGAACAAAGTATGAAAAGTTAATCAAAAATGGAATACACATTTTTTGATATGGCTTAGAGTTAGTTAAACAATTATACAAAGTGTTATTCAAAAATAATTGATGAAAAGTCTTTTAAAAAAAATACATTATTTGAACGATGTTTCATTGAGTATAATATTGCTTGTCGATAATCGATTAAAGACTTCAATACCTCTGACCGTTTGATTTTTGCTATGAAGGATTCCGCTTCTTGCTGATTAGCATCTGAAGAGCGGTTATGATCGATCTTCCTTCACTGAAAAGCGATTAGATGTAAAAAGATATGTAGTTGTAATACATACAAATAAGTTCCAAATAGTTTCGATTGTCATCTTGGTACCTATAGTTTGAAAATCGTTTGCATCTAGGTTGGCAAAAAAGTTGTGCAAGATTGTAAATAAATCATTACTTTCAAGAAGACCTAGAAACTAAGTGACGAAATCTAATCACTTCGATCATCGATCTATTTATAGATATACAACGATTCGAGTCCTACTTACATATGTAATAAATAGTCTTATTATGCAAATGCTATCCATATGTATTGGTGCTTAATCGACTATTGTCTTCCGATCGATACATTACTCGGTCACCCGCGACTTCGCGCAATCTATTGACCTATTTATTCTAAAGATCTGTAAGTAGGGCTTCCCAATATTCGAACGTTTCAGGTATTCGATACTTAATCGGATTTTTATTTTGTGATATTCGAATAGTTTCAAGAATAACGTAAAAAGATACGAAGTTTTCCTCCTTCGCCGCCCCCGCCAGCGCTACCCGCGGCCAGCACCCGCTCTAGCAGAGCGCAAGCCCGCAGTACACGAAGGGCTTTGGTCGCGCGTACTCCATGATCGGGATCCTCTCATCATCATCATCAGCCTATGTTAGTCCACTGTTGGAGGCAGACCTAGAGCTGCCAACCAAAAACCACAGATATGCCGGACATTCGCGAATAAATTGCGGGACTCGGCTATAAAATGCGGGATGGGAACAACATTAACATTAAAAAACAATGCTTCAGACCGGTTCAATTTAGATATTTTAGATGCACTTAAGTATTGCACCCATCGCAATCATTCATATTTTGGCAGCATACACGTTCAGTGCACGGTGCTTGCGTACTATTGGTACGGATATCGCAGTACATTCAAAATAACAAGACGAAATTTTAAATTACTTTCATTTACGTATTCATATTACTATTTTAGTATATTCCCCGAAAAGCGGTACAACTGGCGTCCCGCGCGAACCCTTTGCGGGACGCATACTTTAGGGCCCCAGAAACGGGACGTCCTGCATATAGCGGGACGGTTGGCAGCCTTACGGGCCTCTCCTATTAACTATGCGTATAGACGCATTAGGAGGTAAATGCCCATAATCGCCACGCTGGGCAAGCGGATTGGCGATCGCAGTAATGTGTCCACCATGATGACGCTGCTGCCCATCATCAATCTTGTAGAATGGTCAGTGACACTTTAATCCCTTAGTCGACTCTTACGACACCCGCAAGAGGAGTTGGAGTGGTGACAAATGTATTCTTACTGCCGTCACCACACGGCAACACGGGGATAGTCTAAATGGATCGAAACATGTCGAGCAATTATAGACTTAAATTACGTGATAACCCGTTTGATAATTATTTAAATATGTTCGAGTCTCACGTTAGTCATAATTCTAAAATAACGTAAAAAGCGAGATCAACATAAGCCTAAATTGAACTTACCGTGGGACTAGGTCGATTTGTGTAAGATGTCCCAAGATATTTATTTATTTATTTGTACTCTCAGGCCTCTCAGCTTTACCTTGATAACATTACGAACATGATCATACCATTCAACTTTTCCCTCTTCCTCTCGGTTCTCTGTTTATATTTGTTACATGCAAGGTCTCAGGTTCTTCTGTAGACTTTAGACCTCTAGCCGACCTCCGGCCGGCGCTATGTCGTTTCGTAAACGGATCCGTGACCTGACTGATAATGAGGCAACTTAAGTCTTGTTAGTTCTGTTGTTGCCGGCGATACATATTAATTAAAGAGTTTAATGATAGGACCCGAAAATATCATGGGACGATCTTATCATACCATTCATACCTACAAGTTTAAGTGAATCTATGATCTTGTAACACACAACATCACATCATCAGCAGTGTTATTCACTAAGGAAACCGCCTTGCTATCAGCGCTGCGGCAGCGTCGAGCCTAAAAATGGTATTCACTAATGCACTTTAAACGACACTAGCGCTCGGCGACGAATGCGGCGTGAGCTGGAACTACGCTGCGTCGAGAGTTACCGCCTACAGTTCGACGACGAGCTGTTCTACGTTAAGGTGCATTCAGACCAAATGAGCATTCGCTGTTCTATCCCCCACTCTACGAAATCAACGAATCACGTTTTGTGTAACAATCAAATTTCGTAGAGTAGGGGGTTAGAAATAGCGAATGCTCGTTTGGTCTGAATGCACCTTTAGTGAATACCGTTTTTCGCAGCGCTCCGCTCGACGTCGAAGTGAAGGCTGTCTCGTCGTCGAGCTAGTTGATGAACGCAGCGTCGAATGTGTGAATACGAGAATAGCATTGCTGGCTATCTAATATCCACCGCAGACCCTGGCCGAGAGGTTTAGGCATCAGCCGCGAAAGCTGAGGACATCCTCAGCGTGGGTTCAAAGCCCACCTTCGGCGTTGGTAATCATCGGTATTTTTCTTTGGTATATGACATCTAATATTTAAATTCACTACCTACTTAAACAATACAACAGAAAAAAATTTAATAAAAAGGCATTTCTCTGAGCGTTTCAACCACCTGCTACGAACAAATAAAACATGGAAGTCGCACGCCATACTAATTTCATTTCAAAAACGGTCCTGAATTTTAGTTGACTGTGTCACCGCCTCTTCAATGCATCACGGCATCAATATCAACCTATAAAAACTTAAAACGCCATTTAAGAATAGTTGTGATTGTTGCGTCAAGGTTTTGATTGGCTATTTTCTATAAACATTTTTTGTCAAAGGTGTTGCGCCGAAATATGCGCGGTGTTAAGAAAAGCGCTATGTCCTGCCCATCTTAGCATAATTGAACAATTGGTTTTGGGGGCATTTTTGAGCTGGCGTTAGACTAGACGTCCATGTTATATATGGTCGCAGACCGCCTGTGAATTCGGTGGCAGCCTTATCGCACGATTCCTGTGAGGGATGCGTGAATTTTTCAATATTTTGGTAGACGTAGAGTTGACTTCTACCAAGATATCCTAAAAATGAGATATTATCAAACCGGAATAAGAAAGGGATTCGAAAGTACTGTTGACACAACAAATGGCACAATATTTACCAAGAAAAGAGTTGTTTAGAGATTTAGTGAGTGATTAATTAATCTATTGTCTGTAAGTCTCTGTACTTAAACCATGTATATATGAATATAACTACGAATATATCCTAAATTGACTTATACACTGTTGTGTCAACAGTACTTTCGAATACCATTCTAATCGCGGTTTGATAATACCTACCCATGGAAATTGGATAATAATATTGCCAGTTGCGACACTTGCGACCGAAGTCACGGTGGTTGAAACGCTCAAAGAAATTTGAATTGTTCCATAAAATGAATGCGATCGAATATTTTCTAGTTAAGTCGCTACTTTTTCTGTAATTGTTTTCATTTATTGAGGTGTGCAATAAAGAGTATTTGTATTGTATTGTATTGTATTTTACTTATTTACTTACATTTATTAGCTATTGTTGTATAATGCATACAATTATCTACTTAATTTAGGTACTTCAGCATTATATAGCGTGAGGCACGCGGCGGCGCCGTGACTCATCGGCTCAGATTCGCGACCTTTTGAACCACATCATGTTCTATCGAGTGTCAACTATTGGACGAGGTATCATTATGAGGTCGATAGTTATTACTATATTAGTGCTATTTGTATCTTGTCTTACTTCAGCTCGGTTTTTGATAGGTTTACGGATCCAACAGGTTGAAGATAAGCAGACCGTGTAGTGACGGCAGTAAGAATACATTTGCCACCACCCCGACTCCTCCTGCGGGTGCTGTAAGAGTCGACTAAGGGATTGAAGTGTCAATTTCCATTATATGACAAAATATTGATGATGGGCAGCAGCGTCATCATAGTGGACACATGACTGCGATCGCCAATCCGCTTGCCCAGCGTGGCTATTATGGGCATTTACCTCCTAATGCGTCTATACGCATAGCTAATAGGAGAGGCCTACGTCCAGCAATGGACTATCATAGGCTGATGATGTGATGATGATGAGGTCGATAGTTATTACTATATTAATACTATTTCAATCTCGTCTTACTTCACGGGCTGGATTTTTGATAGGTTTACGGATCCAACAGGTTGAAGATAAGAAGACCTATTGAGAAATTTGCTGTGTTGTACGCTGCAAGTGCTGCAACCATTCACGGACACAACAACAGATATCCGTGAACCAGAAATGGAGCTATGGAAAAGAGGTCCAGACACCTTTTGTTGTTTTGAACTGTACACTATGTATATAACAAAGGTATTTTGACACTAATAACTGCTTTTTCCTTGAGTGATATTCTAAAATAAGCTTTGAAAACAATTTTTTTCATATTCATACTTCAGTTTCATATTTTCGGAATAGGTATAAAAGTGTGATACTGATAGTACATTCATTTCTGTGGATATAGTACCTTCTTTTATGAAATAGAGATGTAAAAAACACACCTTAGATGTATTTAATATTACGGGGAAAATTTGGTTTAGTTTGACTTTGACATCAAAAAAATATACATAAAATTCGTTTTTTTAACGGGTAATTCATTTATTTCAAAAAACACAATAAAAAGAAAAATTCGTTGTACAGATTAAAGACGTTTCACCAATAAACGGTGAATTTCAATATACAAAATGCTTACGCATTGCTGATTGTGTTTACCCCAGGTCCAATAACTTGTTAAAATAATTAAAAAAATGTACTAATTGTACTTTATAAATTTAATCCGAATAATTCATCAAGGCTCGGAGGTCACCCAGACCAAATAGTCAATTTCACTAAAAGTTTTAATGAAAAATAAAAATTAAGCAAATTTATCCTGAGTCCGACCTTGCCCACATGACATCACTATGCGGTCACCCGATAACGAACACATCGCCCATCCTTATTCCCTTCCAATAGAGTTCACGTCGGCGTGGCACAACTTATTTATACTTTGTTATTATAGGTACTTGTTGTGGCCTTTGTTGGGTTGAGATAAGGTTTGAAATGGCTTGTCTGAGCGCAGGCGCGAGTTGCCTATAGAGGTTAATTAAGTGCAAAAAAATGCTAATTTAATTGAGGCGTCTGCCGTCTGACTGTCCAGTCTGGAGCTGAGATTGCGAAGTACCTTCAGTAAGTTAAAGTACCAGTCCTCGACTTTGCAATAATATTCGACATATTAAACACTTTATGTCAACAAAACAGGGTTTAATAATTTCATTACACTTTCGCTACGCTCGTAGCCGATCCCGTGATTTTTCCGCTTTGTAGCGAAAATGGACCTTTAACTCCCCTCGGGAGTTCCCCGCGCTCAATGTGTAAATTCGAACATTGAAAATCCTAGTTGATATACTTTTATATCTATTATTAAAACAGTGGTGATTCGTTTATTCAGCGTCGTTTTTGGTTAGGAAAAAGTACTACGGATAAAAAAAAAATCACACTCCATAGAAATGAAATGAAAATGTTTTCTCGATATTTTCTTTTCTCCTAATTTTTCCTAATCAAAAACAATCAATCAATAGGAAAAGTTGGAACTAGGAGTATGTCAAAGTGATGTTATAAATCGAATGGTTTAGGTCAAAATTATTTTCGTCGTCTTTTTTCATACCACTCTGTCACGCTTTTAGTTGCTGTTTCGACTCAGTATAAAAAAAAATCCGGTGCACTTTTATTTCTCTTTCACGATAGATTTTAATCCATACATCAGAAATTGAAAACAAAACATCATCTCATACAAAAATCCACTGCGTCACGTTTTTTTAGGGACACAAAATAAGACAACGAAAAGAATTTTGACCCAAATTTAATATGCTTAACTTACTTGTTATTTTAACATGCTTCTCTTCTATAAATATACATAAATAAACGATTAAACTCAAGTGTATTTAGCCACTACGCGCGAAATGTTTCGGAGAGCCTAGGTCTAAACTAAATAGTAGGTAGTAGTAATGGACACGTAGTGACTAAATACACGTGAGTTTAACCGTGCAATTATCATCATCATTTTAGCCTTTTATCGCCCACTGTTGAGCATAGGCCTCTCTTCTAGTACGCCACTCATCTCGGTCCTGAGCCAATCTAACCCAGAAGTGTCCCGCAATCTTACGAATGTCGTCGACCCAACGAGCCGACGTGCAATTATATTTATAAATAGTTATTATGTCTCACGAAAGTTTAATAGTTATTTATTATACAAGGGGGCAAAGTTGTTGTTTAACTGTCGTGCCAATATTGAGACCTGAGCTAGCGAAAGATTCCAAAATTGAGCCACGAGCGTAGCGAGTGGTTCAAAAACTGGAATCTTGAGCATTGCGACGGTCTCAAGGCACGAGAGTTGAACAAACTTTGCCGCCAAGTGTAATACAACTTTTTTCCCCTCACTATCGCGAGGAAATATGATTACAAATCTCATCCAAATGTAAATTAACTTAAAGAAACCATTTAAAACTCAATGTCGAAACGTATCGTAGAATAGAGTTACTTCTGGAACTTAAATATAGCCAATGGCTTACAAAGTCACCCATGAGAACGACCAATTTAACATATGAGCTCCGATTGCGCATGTTTACTACGGTCATACAGATCCACTTATACTAGGCAGTAGGGGGCTATAGGAATTAGAGCAATGTCAAATCACTTTATTCACAAGTGTGTAAAAAGCGTTTTTACCCGCTCGTATTAAACGATAAACGAGCGCTTTACGAGCTAGTGAGGGGAAAATTCAATTATGCTTCTCTTCTTTTATTTAAACAGTGGGTTCCAGTTGGTTAAACGTACAAACGCGGAAATTGTACATCGCTATAATTGAAAATAATGACTTAATTTTATTTACCCCACACTAGCTCGGAAACACCTACTTCCCTCACTGATTTCAGTGAGGGAAGTTGCATTTTAATCACTTGTGAAGGAAGTAAATTGACAGATGAACCGTGAAACGTTCAAAACCATGGAACGTCAAACGCTGGTATGGCTATGATTCGCTGATTATTTTTTGAGGGACACCATGAAAATTTTATCATACACCAGATTATTTCATTTATTCAAGATAATAAATTAGATTTTTAGTATTTCATAAAAACCTATCGCAAAATCTTATCATATTAGACAAAAACCAGATAGACTTTTACATTCAGAACGCAACCCGCTAACACTGACGTCTTGCACGTCAATGTTGCCAACTTATAAAAAAATACTCGAATGTACAGTTTTTTAACGAAAGTTTCCTATGTAATATGATATCTTACCAAAAAGTAGGCAATTTAAGTTTACCTCACACATTTTTTAAAATGATTTATGTTTTAGCTGCCGGATACAGATTTTATACTTAAACATCATAGAAATTTTGACAATTTAATTAATGTAGGTAGGTTTCATTGTAATTATAAAAAAAATCTAGTCACATAGACCTAGTCAATTACTAAATTAAGTTAAACTTAAAAGTCTAAAATATAAGAAAAAATTGCAATTTATACAAGTTACAACATTAATTGATCTCATAACTATTATATTGATACTCGTATTATATGTAGTATGTTGCTGTAGTTAAATACTAAAAAATATATTTTGTTATTATAGGTAGTACTAGAACTACTCTAAGTTATTTAATAAAGACTGATCTGTTGCATTGATTGTTTTTTTTTTACACGTTCGTAGCTGCTTCCTCGCTTTAGTGTGGGGAAAAATGTTGTGTTGCACATGGGAGCAAAGTTTGTTTAATTATCGTGCCTTGAAACCCTCGCAACGCTCGAAATTCCATTTTTAAACCACTCGCTTCGCTCGTGGTTCAACTATGGAATCTCTCGCTAGCTCGGGTCTCAATATTGGCACGATGATTAAACAACCACTTTCCTCCCTTGTACAACAAATAACTATAATATCATTACCGCAAACAAATCATACATTTATACGGAATAATGATCGCATGACCTCAACATGACGTAATGGGCCTTAATTCCACTTCACACTTAAAGTTAATTTTGAAGTAATTCGAATCGAAGGTTCACTATTGTAATACCTAATTTATACGATTAGTTAAAAATGTTTACAAAAATCAAAACAATGCGCCAATGTACAGTCGGCAGCAAAAAATATCGATAGGTTATCCAATGCTGCGCAGGAATTAGTCTCAATTTATCCAAAAAAATCATTAGGTACAGTAACTGCCATACAATTATAAATAAATAAATATCTCGGGACATCTTACACAAATCGACCTAGTCCCACGGTAAGCTCTTAAGGCTTGTGATGTGGGTACTAGGCGACGATATATATAATATATAGATAGGTACATATAGATACTTACATACTTAGACAGCCATGACCAAGGAACAAATATTTGTGATAAATAGATACACACTGACAATTGCTAGAGAACAAAAGCTCCCAACTTTCGGATCAGGTGTAATTCCTTATTATGATAAAAAAAGAAGATTGAGACTAGTGCTTAGTTGAATCATCATCATCATCATCAGCCTATGATAGTCCACTGCAGGACGTAGGCCTCTCCTATTAATTATGCGTATAGACGCATTAGGAGGTAAATGCCCATAATCGCCACGCTGTGCAAGCGGATTGGCGATCGCAGTAATGTGTCCACTATGATGACGCTGCTGCCCATCATCAATCTTTTATCAAATAGTGGTCTGTGACACTTCAACCCCTTAGTCGACTCTTACGACACCCGCAGGAGGAGTTGGGGTGGTGACAAATGTATTCTTACTGCCGTTACCACACGGCCTCTTAGTTGAATAGTGGACCATAGTTGTAATACTAGATTTTATTTGTCAGCCTCCGTAGCTTAGTTGGTAGTGACCCTGCCTACGAAGCTGGAGGTTCCGGGTTCGAATCCCGGCGAGGGCATTATTTGTGTATTTATTTATCACAAATATTTGTTCCTTGGTCATGGCTGTCTATGTATTTAAGTGTCTATATGTATCTATCTATTATATATATCGTCGCCTGGTACTCACATCACAAGCCTTAATTGAGCTTACCGTGGGACTAGGTCGATTTGTGTAAGATGTCCCAAGATATTTATTATTTATTTATTTATTTATTATTTATTTAGTTGGGTGGTTTTACGGTACCTACCTATATTACTTATTTATAATATTATATATAAACTTATTATGAGGTTTAGAGTCTGTGGGGAAAAAGCCCCCAGGCAGAAAAAAACTCGATAAGCAAATCACAATTGGCAAAGTTTTTTGAATATGTCAAAAGTATATATTTTTCTCATGGATATAGAATATGGATATGGATTTGACAACGTAATAATAATAGCAAGAACGAAAGGGATGGTCTTATGAAACTTTTTACTAGTGGAAGTGAAAAGGAACGATAATCGTCCGTCCTTAACACTGTGCCACTATTTTTTGTGTGTGTGGCACGTAGATGCTAAATCTAAGTGCCAGACAAATGCGTTAAATACGTCACTATACGTAGTATCTTCTTAGTAGTCTGTGACTATGTCTATCCCTCTTAGTGGCACACTATGTGCGGCCCCTCGATTTTTCTCGATAGTCAATTTATTACCTATCAAGGAAATGCAGCTCTTTTTTAGAATTTTGAAATAAGTCTAATGACAATGACTACTACTGTCAATGTCACTCTCTCTTAAATGCGTTAAATAAATGCCATTGTCAGTTGACAGTTGACATACTGACATTTGACTTTTTTTTAATTCAGTATACCAGTTGCTAAGAAATATCATATCGTCCACTAAATAATTGGAAGTAAAAATAAAAGAGCTGCATTTCATTTCAGACGCCGGCTATTGAACAAAAATGTACATGAGGTATGAGGTATGACATTTTCAATAAACTTTACTTAGCCAATAGAATTACGTTATGTCAGCGCTAAGTTTTCAAGTTATTAACTTTTATAAACAGATAGGTAACTTGAAATAAATTGTGACGAATTTTAAAAACGTTTTAAAAAAGAATTAGAAAATTGAATTATTTCATTTCATTGTTCTTTTTTAATAAAAAAATACTTTATAAGCAAACCTTTGTGTGCGTGTATTTAAAACGAATATCGATAAATGAGTTTATCGATATAGGAAGTCCCTAGCTATCAAGAAAATTTGCCCCACGGAATCCGATGTCTGTTTACAAAACTCAACTTCAGCTGACTGTAGTCGGTTCTAATTATAATAATAGTTGGCCAAGGGCTGATAACTCGATAAGAGAGCTAACGAGCTCCCACGCTGATTGGCGGTAGGCACGTTGTTATTTCCTGAAATTTTGTTACATATCAAAGCGGAATTTTACACGAATATTACTTAATTATTTACGTATTGGAGGTAGCAACAAGTTTCAGGAAATAATACACAAAAATAATTTAACAATGCATACGCTCAGAATGTCCTCTTTTTAAAGTTATAAATATAAAATATAAATATCTTGGGACATCTTACACAAATCAACCCAGTCCCACGGTAAGCTCAATTAAGGCTTGTGATGTGGGTACCAAGCGACGATACATATAATAGATAGATACATATAGATACTTAAATACATAGACAGCCATGACCAAGGAACGAATATTTGTGACAAATAAATACACAAATAATGCCCTCGCCAGGATCCGAAGTAATCCGAACCCGGAACCTCCAGCTTCGTAGGCAGAGTCACTACCACTACCAACTAGGCTACGGAGGCTGACAAACTGAACAAGTTGAACTTAAAGAAAGTGTTTTTCTCCGCACATGTGCAGGAATGAATTTTCATACAACTTTTCCGCCTGGTTGCGGTTGATACTGCCGAGATAGTTTGATTTTCCTTTCATAATGCATTGTAAAATGTTCTATGATACACATGTTGAAATGTAGCCTTTTTTCTAACTTGTGTCGGTTTTACACAGGTAGCCATCGACACTCGTCCTGAAAAAAGCCTACTTTCCACACCTGTATTAAAAATAACTATTTTCTGATGAATGAATATTAATGTTGCCTAATATCAATAATTCAATATTAATCTGACCTCTACAGAGTCGGGCTTACTCAGGTTCTGGCTTAGAACGAAACTGTCTCAATACGAATCTGCCCGGGGCCTCCTAAAGGATGAATATGACTTACAAATATCACACATATATGTTACATATATGTTATTTTTGCACTTGACTGTACCTACCTGTCAACTTATCATCTTAGACTGAACACTAAATCCCTACTAGCTACATGAAGAATGTAGCAACTATTCACGTATGAATTATCGTAAACATAAGCACGTCACAAAACAACATTGTAAGCAAACTGTCACTACATTGATAAAATGCTGTTGATCCCTTCCTAATCGCGGAATATATCTCACTACAATATATCCAGTGATTACATGCAATACTATAGTGATTAAAGGATTTTCAGTTGATAGTAAAATGTTGACAAAGGCGAGTGAATGAACGGATACTGATATGAAAAAGGTAATTTTGTGTCTGGAAATGAAAATAACGTCACACACAGTTTTGGGTAAAACAGCGTTCGCGAAAACGGTCTTTTCTGTGGACATTGCGAAAGATTCTGGGACATATAATTCTTAAGAAACAGAGGCCACATCGGCTTGTATTCGTCCAACAAGAAAATTAGGGTTCTAACTTAGTGCCCTTAACTTAATAAGTCCACGAAAGATTTGTAACCAAACACATACAAAAAAATCTGTGTAACTGTTTTCAGACTTCGTATTACCTAATTACAATTATCGAGAATATAAAATTCACTTTCCAATGATGTTTACATGGGACCGCCCGAATTTCAAAAATGACAATATTTAAGTATACTTAATATTTGGCCCAAAATCCTAATGTTAAGAACGGAAACATAGAATATTATGTACCTACCTAATAAAATTAATGTCGGTATGCGTAATATTCGCGTGAGACACCGGTAAAAAGGTATAGTTTTTTTAACAATTAGTACCTAATTTTCTTTGTGAAACTAACATAAAAATTCAAAATTGAACATGACAAGAAAAGCAAGCTTATACCTAGTCCTTATGAAATTGCTACATACCTATAAAATATCCATTTACAGGTCACAACATCACACAAATCCTAAGTTCACGATAACACAGACCGCATGCTTACACACGCTCCGGCAGACTGAGTCTAAGTGGCAACACTAAGTTATGTTATGACCAAACTATGATGTATGCACTATGTTACTCATAGCCGTCATCGCATAGTGATATAGTGTATTTTGTGGTGAGTGTTGGCGTGTGTGAAGGCGAGAAGTATCGGTTTCAGGTAACAAATAGTGTGTACATTTTATACTGAATCTCTTAAAACGGGGTTAGAGAAGCTCATAAAACGTATGGTAAACCAATTGGAACCCTTGGCTTATCAAGAAAAAACCATTAAAAATGTATCTTATGTGTATGGCGTATTCTTGCACGCCTTCATTCAAGAATATACCATTCATCTTTGCAATGATTATATTCTGTGTGCCAGTAAAAACGAAACAAATGTAAACAAATATACAAATTGCATTGGACATAACTCGTACACTCGTTTTGCTGGTGGTAGGACCTCGTGCAGGGTCCGCCCGGATAGCTACCACCGTCTTACCGTTAACCTACCGCCAAATAGCAGTGTTTCGGTTTGGGGGTAAGATAGCCGGTGTAATTACTGGCATAGATTGAGGCAATCCATCTAAGTCCTCAGGGTAGGCAGCGTATAGGCGATTTTTTTATCTCTATGTCCATGGGCCTCAGTTGCTGCTTTCCATCAGGTGGGCTGAGAGCTCAGTTGTCTACCTTCGTCACATAAAAAAAACACTCAACCAATTAGAACCGTAGGCCACTCAAAAACCATGACAAGTACTACTAGATGTCTTACAATCTGGTGCATAACGTTACATTACATGGCTCCCTAGAATCCCGAGCGACCTAGGGTTGTCTTTGACACAATACATAAGTAAGGTAAGTTGGGGTGAGATGAAACGGTATTCAGAATAGGGAATAACCACAGAATTAGATTTGGATAGAAGAAACAAGTTCATTCATTTGTATGGCGGCCGAGCGTGTCAGATTTTGTACTGAAGTTGTTACTTGCCTATGATTTTAAATATGTCTCAGGCCCTTAAGTATTCATATTTTTTTGTGTTGTTGCAATTAATATTACTTAAGGAGGCATTATTAATGTATTTGTTCACTTCAACTTACAAAATTTGACGCCCGAAAGCTGCAAGCTGCGATTAAAGACGGACAACTCAGTGGATTTCACTGAGTTCATTTGACACGCTAAGTATATACTTTTGCTTGATCTATGGTATATATGACATCTGTGGGAAAAACAAAAAGTCGTCTTTCTGGCACAGCGTCTGCTGATAGCATTTTGTTTTACCCCATTCAAAAAACTGTTTCATCTTAGCCCAACTTACCTTATTAATATAATATCAATAATTTTCACTAAAAATGTAAATATACTCAAGGATTACGGTTGTAAGTTGATGATAAAAACCAAGATTGTGTTCTGAAAGTGCGTAATTATGAAATAATGCAAGTTTTTCAGGTTTGTTTACTTTTTTTGTTTCCTACTAGAGTTAACTTTACCATTCATCATCTTCGCAGTGAATGTAGAGCGAGTTGCATGCATGGATACATTATACATACATTTATTCATAATGTTCATTGAATTTTACAGTCTACTGAACGTTTTAACATTAGAAACTTATTAGATAAGTAACATTAACAGTAGCCTGCGTGTAATAGATCTGATACTTAAGAAGTGTTATACTTATACAGGGTCGGAAAAAAAGCCAGTGAGGTTTTGGGAAGCAGAGAGCCTAGGAGGTTTTGGAATTCTCAGAAGGGACGATTTTTTTTTAATACGTCCTAGCTTTACCTACGATAAATACTTACTTAGTTCTACTATACTTAGTTCTAAGTTAGAACTAGTACTGAAATTTATTTCTACTACAGACATCGAAAATCTCGGCACCGATCACCGAAGCGCTAGAAACGTGTTACATATAAGGCTTCCAAATATTCGAAAGTTTCAGGTATTCGAATATTCGGTTTTTTATTTTGTTTAGTTTTAATAATAACATAATAAAATTAAATTACGTGTAAAATTACTTTGGTTTGTACATTTACGTCAAATATTTCAGTAGAAAGTGACTGTTATCCTACCGTAATCAACAAAGACAACTTGAGATTATCACGTTGCAGGTAGGTAATTAGGTATAGGTATATCCTAACTGTCCAAGGGGACTTTGTTAATTTCGAGATACCTTGTTTTACCAGGACAAATTACTAGAAAATATCAGAATTTGTAATACAATAATGTAATAGCATTGATGCAGAATTTGTTTATAAATATTCGATTACCTCATGTTGTATAGTTCGAATACCAAAATCGACCCAATATTCGAAGTTTTAGAATGTTCGAAGTTTTAGAATATTCGAATTGGAAGCTCTAAGTAGTTTACACCTCGTTTACATGTTCGCTCGCACGAGATCCTCATACATTATTGACAACGAGCGTGGAATTTTGATGAACGTAACACGCACGTTTTATTTTATGTCTTTATCCGATTAAAAAGCGAATCGTCTAGCGTGTAGTCTACAATATCCGTTACAATGTTTTGCTATTACTTATTTACTACCGTACTTTTACGCTTTTTCCGATTTCCGCATACATTTTCGTATTTTATTACCTACTTTTCTTTTTCTGGAGCGATTATATCCGAAAATCTTTGCTTTCAAAAAAATAAATGTTTTTGGGACCCGTATTTTTTTTAAAAGATCTATCCCTACAACGATACCCCACTCTATAGGATTTCAGTGAAATAAAAAAAATCGCCCCCACTTTACGATTAGGATAGATACAATTTTTTTTTCTATATTTTCTAATCTCCGTAAGATTTTTCGTTACTATAGTTGCCGATTTCTAAGAATGAACGTTTGACAGTTTTATAACTTATTATTTAGATAAATCCTCATTAATATGAGGGTAGGCACACCAATCTTCCGATACTCTTAACGTCGTACATATAAGGTTCATTTATAAACTGTCAAAAGTTCATTCACCACACACTTGCTTTGATTTTTGCGATAGACTCTATGTCTATGTAAAATAAGAGTGATGACATGTAACAAAAGCTATATGAAGCAAGTGAGTAGATAGAAATCGGCAACTATATGAGTAACTAATACACGGATACGTACAGTAGCACATTTTCGTGATAGCCCCGTGAGTCATGCGCCATTGTTGACGCGCTTGCGCACTGAATTACAATCTTTCATATCGATACCTTTAGGCTCAAAGGGTGTAAACGCCAAATTGCCACTTTACAGGAGAAGCAAAAAAAGAAAAGTATTTTAGAAAAAAAATCATAACTTCTTTGTTTTTTGTCAGAATAACTTAAATTTTGGCCAAAGTACTTGAATTTTTAAGATAAACATTTTGAATATCAATCATTTAGGATAAATTAATAAATAAAGAAAAAGGGTGTGTTATACTCCCTTAACTTTTTGAAATAATGGCGTTTACGCCCTTAAACTTCACATAATATGCAAAAAATGTAGGGAGTATTGGTTACTAAACGTTTGAGTTTTGGTCTAAATGGGGCGTATATCACAATTACCATAGTTATAATCGGTCTTATAAACTCATTCATAACATAGGCAATGGTCTGAATGGGTGTATAATACACCGTGGGGTTTAAAAAAATACTTACAATCAATTAAAAGGTTGCTGCTTTTATTAAAAAAAATGTCTACACTGACTATGCTGTTGCTGATTATATTTTTCTTTTATGTCTAGGGATAAAAATATGTTAATGGCGTTATGGACAATTAAGCTACTACCAAAGCCCAGATTAAAATGCGATATGAAACCAGTAAAACAAACAACAATTTATCATAAATTTAAGAGTCAAACTCTTGTCGGCGTAACTGATGAATGTAACTGTATCCATCTAACTCTGTCCAAAGCCACCTCCTTGACTTCTTTATACGACACAAACGTCTACTTTCTCTTTTATTTGTTTCATGTAAATTCCTCTATGTCTCCCTCTTCCTCGCTTTCCTTCATTTCTTCATTCTATTATGTTTTTTTATCAAAGCGTCATGTCGTATAAGGTGACCAAACATTTTCCCTCCTATTTTCTATTATCTTTAGCAAACTCCTTTTTTCATTCACTCTTTTAAGCACTTCTTCATTTGTGATATTTTTTGTCCAACTTATCTTCTCCATTCATCTCCAGCTCCACATTTCAAATGCTTCCAGTATCTCTCTGTCCTTTTTCGCCATGACCCACGCCTGACACCCATTAAATGCTATACTCCAGATGAAAGTTTTGATGAGCTTCTTACAAACAGCAATTAATAATGACATCTTTATTATATATATATTTCTTTCAATAATATCCTCTAGATGCAATGTAAGGTACATTTACTCTCATTTAGTACTATTTTTCCTTATAATTACCAACACATACATATTAACTTCTAAATTAAATATAATAGCATGCTTTTAGAATACTAGTAATCACAAATCTTTACCTTTTGATTTTTATAAAACCTATAGACACAACTTAATATCTTTTACTCTCACATAGCATTTCTTTCTTTTTTAAATTACCAACATATAATTATGTAGATATTAATTACATACTAAATGGAGTAGAAGACTTTTAAAATACTTAATCATTAAATTAAATTTATGTTTAAAACGCACAGAACCAAAAAATATAACTGTGCGTACTGTAAATTAAAAATGTCGACTGAAATTGAACGTAAATTTATACACATTATACACAATGTCTCCGATTTTTATCACATTATCTGTCTATACTTTTCATTTCACACTTGCAACATAGGTACGCCATTATACAGGTAAGTATACATAGATTTAGAATGATGGTCATTCGCTTCTATACTGTAGTTTTAATAACGCAATAACTGTTCATTCTTACTTTATAATTGGACAATGACAATGAATCATTAGTATCGTATAGGTACACAGTACGTAAGCAATTTTGAAATAATAAAATAACTTAGCGAGCCTATAAGCCATAATTTGTACATTTCTTGGGGCGTATAAGTCAAAAAGTTTTGTTATCATAGGGCGTAAGAGGCGCAGCATGCCTACTACGTTACGGCGTATGAGTCATTTTAAAACGTACAGTGCAAGGATACGGGCGTATAAACCTAATTTAGCCTACTAGAGTCATACTACCTTAATTAAGTAGCATAATTTCTACGTCGTATGAGCTTGTTTAGTTTTGTATTATAAACATTTTATAACAACTTTGTTATAAGACCTCTTTATTTTTTTTATTTCTGAACTTATTACCTAAATAAACAAAAAATTGTGTAAATGTGTCAAATACGCCTCTTGCTTTTAAAAAATCTCCTAGAAATACATGGGTCGTATATGCCCTAAATTGTCGAATTTCGTTGTTTTAACTACACATATCGATAGAGAAAAAAAAACTGAACAAAACTACATTCAAAACTCATTTTGGCCAAAATGGCGTTTACGCCCTTTGAGCCTAAAGGTATCGATATAATGTTTACACTTCACTTAGAGCATTTTAGTGTTTAGACCTGGTCAAGGACTTTTACCAAAATAACATTTTTGTGGTTTCAATCGACTTATCCAGAAGAAGAGTGTTCCTATATTTTTTTTTTTAGTATATGTTTTAATATTTTTTTTGTTACTATCACTTATGGGCGCAACCATGAAAATAAAGATTTGAATTTAATCATAGACACTTTGAAATGTATGAAATATTTACACAAAACTCACAATCATATAACTTCTATTTTTCTAGTATCGTATTTCAAAACGTTTCTCCGTTTCAGCTACATTCGTGGAATTGCGATTCGCTAGACGAAACAAGCTATTTATGATTCAGATTATCATGACTAAGTCGAGTTGAGAAGTCGATACTACAATGTGCTAACCATTGTAAGGTACATATCTAGTTTAATGTGAAACGGAACGTAACTCAGTAAGAAAGAGATAGATTGTGTGCAAGAAAATGAGAGAAAAGGGATGAAGGAATGATTGAGTGAAAGAGATTAACATAGGATAAAGGTTAATATTAGAAAGAGATGGAAATAAAAGCATTATGGCCGAAAACGTTGTTTCAATGATCAGAGCTCGGATTTTTCACGGCAAAACAAAACACTAGCGTAATTTAGCCAGTGCTTGAAATATTATTTTATCGACACCTATCGAGTCTTACTAGAGTATATGACAGGTATTGCTCACTACATTTTTTTCTTTTTTTATTCGATGGTACACCTATCAGTGTAAATGTCAAAATTTAAAAACTAACGTGCGAAAATTTCGGAAAACAGGAGACTTACTAGAGCTCAAAATCAATATTTTGGGCCAGTAAGGCGACCTACTATGAGTTAGAAGACTCCGTGAGTATACAATGAGCGGGATGGAAAGAAAGTAAGTCCCCGTTAAGAACGCGGGGGCAGCTCATGATAGTACTAGTATTGTTCAGCGTCATGGCTCGATGCATGTGGTTTCGTAAAAAAATGTCAAGTCGATTTACCACAATAACTTTACTAAAGTAGATCGATACTAGATATGAAGGTCACGAATTAATAAAATGCGTGATGTTGATGGGTACCTTGCCTAAGGGGCCGCTTAGAGCCTGATTTTGATAGGTAGTTAGTTTTATTTGTAATTTTTATTTTTAAGGTTAGGTACCTATTGTTGTAGTTCTTATTTCATTTAATTTATTTTTAAGGTTATTATTGTTGTAGTTCTTCTTAATTAAGTTTTAGATTTTTTTTTCTAGTTATATCGCTACTCATATGTTAAGGTATTGTATAATGTTGTATTTATTCGTAAATAAACTTTATGTACATGTCAAAAAAATACAATGAAAAAAAAATTAAATGTCATATCATATACCAAAGAAAAAAGACCATGATCACCAATTAGGTACTTGGATTACTTAAAAAAACACAAATCAAAAAATTTAGTAAGAAAAAATTGAATTGTGTTTTACAAAAACTTCAAAACACAGTTTTTTTTTTGTTAATATCGAACCATCTTAAAGCAAGTTCCAAGTGTCCATGACTCCGTAGAACTATTTTGTACTTTCCCTTCCAAAAAACCGTTTTTTGCTCATATATTTTGCAAATAGTTATGGAAAACGCAACAAAACTGAATCGAGTGGCCCTGACTAAGAATAATCTCCCTCAAGGATTTCCACAAAAACAAGGCTCTTATGTCATAAACTAAAAGGTTAGTTAGTTGCTTGTTTTTCAGTCCGTATCATAGACAAAGGAATATCAAGACGCGTATAGACCATAAAATCGCAGATTAATAATGCATAATGTTTTGTCTTAAGGTGCGTTTAAACCAAAAGAGCATTCGTTGTTCTAGCGCCCGTTCTACGAAATCAACCAATCACGTTTTGTGTACCGATCGAATTTCGTAGAGTGGGATGTTAGAACAGCGAATGCTCTTTTAGTTTAACCGCACCTTTAGGTTCTTTCCGATTATTTTGGGGCTCAATTAACTTTAGTGCATTATATACTACACGGAGGAGTGATTATCTATATGACATCAGACATTTCCGTGAAAAGACGATAGCAAATGGTTATGCGCTATATGTGATTAACGTAAGTAAATGGCCTTTTGTATGTAATAGTGCACAGAATGTTTTTGGTATCTACTTACTTTATTATTCAAATATGGAACATCCAAACGTCTACACAAACGTTACTAGTACATTAGTAAGTACATGTACCATAATATAATATAAGTAATTTCGTCAGATTTCACGACATAGATAAGAATACATCTCTAGCAACTGAGTAAGTAAATGATACGAGTATCTACAGTTAAATACCACAATAAGAAGGTACTTAAGGGCAGATAGATAACTATTAATATGTGTGCTTACTAATCTGCGGCCATATATAACATGGACGTCTAACGCCAGCTCATAAATGCCCCCAAAACCAATTGTTCATTTGTGCCAAGCTGGACAGGACATAGCGCTTTTCGTGACACCGCGCATATTTCGGCGCAACATCTTTGACAATTAAATGTTTATTGAATATCGCCAATCAAAACTTTGATGGACCAATCACAACTATTTTTAAATGGCGGTTTATGTTTTTATAGGTTGACATTCAAATTAATTGCAGTCATGCACACTTGTCAACTAAAATTCAGGACCGTTTTTGAAAGGCAATTTAGTATGGCGTGCGGCTTCCATGTTTTATTTGTTCGTAGTTACTAATCATACAGATTTACAACTCGTTTACTGGACTTGTTACAATAATTACAGAAAGCTAGGCGCCTGAATTTGGTTGACTTTTTAGTCAAGCAGAACTTACCTAATAGATATGGTGTTATGCATCCTATGTTTCATTTCCACCAATCACAGAGCAACGCGACACACGAAGTCGAAAGGTGGCCTAATAAAATTCGTCAGAGCCAAAAATAATCTACGCGTCTCGGTATTCGATTGTCTATGGTTGATATAGTGTAGTGTACTCTGTAAACATGATAATTACAGTCTGTTTATAGACCCTGAAATAAATTCGGAATCGACAGCTGACGTCAGCGATTGGCGGTGCGTGGTTTTATTTTAAAACAAGAGTTCTTGCGGTTTAGTCTGGTGCTCTACCTATACGTAGCTCTACTGAGTCTTTGTATATTTGCCCGTTCGTGTTTTATCGCTTAGCTGATTACAGTGATTACCGATGCATCAGTATCGCATCGTGTACATCATAAAGTCAAAATAGTACAGTGACCGTCTATAGTTATAGTTTACCACGAACCTCGAAGACCGCAAAAAGATCTGATCTGACCAATGACATTAAATAATAAATGGACGCACAGAGCCAAACAAAAAAATCAAGAAAAGTGGCACTAAAAGTCATTTCTATCATGTTTCAGTTGAAGCTAATAACGCTCACTTGCAATAAACTATAATAAAAAAAACTCAAAGAATAAAAAACTTTGTGAAGTGAGCAATAAGTGTCAAATTTGCGAACAACACCGCAAAATAGTAGAAACTTTTCATGTTTAAGGAATAATGATGCTATACCGTAAGGTGACCAAATGTCAACTGTCAGAACTGAATAGCAGAGCAAAAGGACCGCAATATTTACTTCTGCAGCCCATTTTTTGGGGCCATTTTTTTGAGCTGTTTGGGGATCCACTTATATATTCTAAATCAATGGATCTGATACATCCTTAGGTCGACTCGACCTGGCTGAGCAACATAAGAGCGTACTTAGTACTTAATCTGCGAGTATCGAATGTGAACTTGGCTGGTTTAGATTGTTTGTTTTGGTCAATTTAAATCCCAAGAACATTTTCTATAAGAATACTCCTAATAAAGTAATGAAACTTCTGCGTTGATTAATACTTTATATACCTACAAGGTGAAATTTTAGTGGTTGTATTCCTTTTAAGAGCATGTTCATTGTGCAGTACCTATCGTGTAGGTACCGGTTAGGAAAAAGGCGGAAGATTTTTTTTCTCTCATAAAATATTGATTTTCTATGGAGAGAGACGGCTAAGACCTGCTATGCTATTCTCTTATTGACACATTCGACGCTGCGTTCGTCAACGAGCTCGATGTCGAGACAGCCTTGTCTAAAATCCTAGCTGTTTGATTTGACATTAGGAATCGAGGCTGTGAGCGAGGTTGTGGGCGAGTTCGTCGCTGTTTTTCGTTAGAGAATACGAAGTTCATAGATTAAACGTCAAACTTTCGACGCAATGTAGTTCCAGCTCACGCCGCATTCGTCGCCGAGCACTAGTGTCGTTTAAAGTACATTAGTGAATACCATTTTTAGGCTCGACGCTGCAGCAGCACTGACACAGCGCTGACAGCAAGGCGGTTTCCTTAGTGAATAACACTGCTGCACCATAGAAAAAAAATTTTTTTTTTCATGTTAGGTAAAAATTCCTCTTTTACCTTATTGTAAAACGATACAAGCCCTTAAACGGAGTACAACCACTAAAATTTATTTCATCTTGTATACCCGAAACTTTGTGGGCTAATATGCATTCCATTAACCATACTCGTGGCCGGCTAAATAGCATAGTAATGTACTATAATTACGTTTCATATTTTATTGCCACAAAACTTTTTAGCAACAACTAATCCAATTCCACACACTTAATGCTCTCCACGTATTTTTGCCTAATAAAGCACCATTGAAATCCATCCACGACTCCATTTTTTATCCGCAAACAGACAAAAACTAGTGACGTAATTCTGACATCAGGTCCCGACGGCCACCTAAATGGCGTCACTGCAAAAACGAGGCCGGTGACCTCAGAACTGACTCCGTGCCAAATTTAATTCTATAACACTAACTCTAGTACAGAGATTTACGTTCCTATTACCACTTAAGTTAAGAGTCTCCAGCGAGCTCAATTCTCCATACAAACGATTGAAACGATTACAAAACAAAAACGTAATTTTACAATGAAAGTTGTTCAGCGTTATAGTTCGTGAAATATAAAAATTGATAACTTTCTACCTACATTATAGTAAAAATAAACATTAAATTTACATTTCTCTAACTATACCGTCCCTGTTCACTCCTTTTCCAGGACCTAAAATGCAGCC
Source organism: Thaumatotibia leucotreta (assembly GCA_025490895.1). Classification (NCBI taxonomy): domain Eukaryota; kingdom Metazoa; phylum Arthropoda; class Insecta; order Lepidoptera; family Tortricidae; genus Thaumatotibia; species Thaumatotibia leucotreta. The sequence continues at coordinate 45,767 of JALPQI010002665.1, forward strand.
TGTATACCTTCTTGTTTTAAAAACATGCTGTATTGTCATTAAATTTTGTAAATACAATAAGGTATAGACATCTCTTAGGCAGAAATTCGTTGCTAGGTTTTGAATGTTAAAAAGAACAATAAAACGAATAATAAGTTTTGCATTTTAGACCCCAAAAATATGTTCAGTTCATGGATACTACGATCAAAATAATAGTTTAAGTAGGTATATTGAAACTAAAATCTATTTCCGCTCTCGACCATACTAAAGGTGCATGCAGACCAAAAGAGCATTCGCTGTTCTATCCCCCACTCACGAAATCAACGAATCACGTTTCGTGTAACGATCGAATTTCGTAGAGTATTAGGGGGATAGAACAGCGAATGCTATTATGGTAATTCTTAAGTAATTTCACTAGAAAAATAAATTTTCGAAAAAGATGTCGTGATTTTCCTTTCAATACCTTGTGCCGTAATCTAATGGTCCCCTAAAAATATTTGAAGAACATACGGAACTGATGACATGACTGTATGAATGTATACTAGCGGTCAGTTTTTACCACATTAGAACATCACATCACGAACCCCTAAAAATTACTTCACTAGGTATCAACGTTAATAAATGATGTGCCTACCTACGTCGTAATTTTTTAATAGCTCCAAATTGGTTCAAAGCAATAACCCTCAAAAGGACGACGCGGTCACGTCGTTAAATAACAATAATATGCCCTAGTTATGTATTGAATCAGATCTATATGTATATTATACGTTTTGTGTGTTGTCGAGGGTGACATCAGACGTGGGTTTGTCATTTATACTCGATACACAAACACACTTCACTCAGTCAACAGTTCACATTTCGTGTGAATGTAGTAATACGAAATGATTTTGGTATTTGACTTGCAGTTTTTTTTCAGTTTATAGATTTTGAGTAAGTTGCACCATAAAGACTAAGCCCTTTATTCATAAATGTCTCCTAGTAGTATTCCTTTGTTTCATGTTTCTAATACCTAAGATGGAAGTACTAGTGCGTAACATGTCAACAGAGAATATTTATTTGAATCACGATATTTTGCTCGTATATAAATCCACATAAAGTATTGTCATCTATTTTGGGAGAGGAGTGTGTTAGTTTTGTTAATAGTATTTATTTTATGTTGTGACAATATCAAAATTTCTCAAAATTGCAAATTATCTTAGTCAACTCCATTGTATGAGTAAGCGTCAGGTGCTTTTGCTGGCAGTCCCAAATGTCCCAATAGATGGCACTTCAGTACAAGTTTCAATGTCGCATATTGGGACGTTGGAAATTTTAACACTCAGTCCTAATAAACGTCAGCCTGTCTTAAAATTATGCAAATAATTTAGATATTTATTTTTGATTTTATCTAAAAGATATTTATTTTTTATTTTATATCAGCTAATTATTTCTAAGTTGGGATAAGAAGCATTAAAGGTTCATACATTAATCATCGTTTAAATGCCCTAATAGTTGTTTTTATCTTATCGATGGCAGCTCAAGCTATAATGACTAGTATTGGTACAGCGTTGGGTACTAGTACTTCCACCAGTTCCACCTTATCACAAACAATATTTTTTTTAAATAGCCGGATCCCAAATTCGTCGTTAATATACCGACTAAAATGCGACTCCATACTTGTATTCGATCGATCATTCCGTGCCTCGCTGTGACATGAGGGTACCTTTTGGCATGCAAATTGAAGTGTTGATGTTGAAAAGATTCTAGGGATATGCTAAAGGGGCAGAACGCCGTGCTCAAAGGGACCTTTATTATTGCTTGCAGAGATTTGCGTAATGGTACATATCTCAGGATGCTTAGCCAAGTTGCCAATCGCTAACGCTTAGTAGCGTATCGTAGTTTTTCCTCTCTGTCTTCCTTTCATATTAGTGCGACAGTTTGCCGTCTTTCGTTTACGATAGACGAATTTTAAGCGTTAGCGATTGGCAACTTGTCTAAGCACCCAGAAAGCTATAGCAAGTAGAAAGAAAAGAATCACAAATATGCCCTTACCGGGATTTCAACCCGGAACCTCCGGTTTCGTTGACTGGGTCGTGTACAGAAGTGTGCATATATTATGTAGGTACTTAATCCAAATGTCCAGCGGTCCTTCGAACCGGATTTTATTTATAGAAATATTAGTAATCAATAGAAGGTCTAACGCGTAATTTTTACAAAGGACTTTTAAAAAATATGGAAATACATCCTACAATACGAGTAAAACGAGCCATTTTACTGCAAGAATATAAAATGCAAGTAATGTCCTGCACCCTGTGATCACGTTAAGTGTATGCAATTATCGGCAATGACAGTCGCCTTGACACTACTTACGGTAATTTACATCGGAGCCTTCGACAAATGTGAGGGTGACATAAAAGGTTACCTTAAAATGTTCATATTACGACACGAATGTAGAGCAGGCTGCTCAAAATGCCACACAGACACGAGAGAGAATTTATATGTTGACAAAAGACACTTTTTATATTATTATATTAATTGATCTTTACCTCTTGTTACACTGCATGCTTTTGTTGGTTTTGGGCAGCTAATGAAGCGAGAGTGTCATCATAAATCATAACCATCACATAGTATCATACCAAAACACCACCATCGAAAACAATCTAAATATTTAATTGAATCAGGCGTTACTTTGCGGAAGTCCATATTCAAGGATGAACAATATTGCTTTGCTCTTCCGCGATACAGAATGTGTAGCTAATTAGTGTAACCCGCTATAATTACTTGCGTATTTTTTTTTTTGCATGCAATTAATTTTCCCACCCTCCCGCCGCAAAAATAAATACGCAAATAACTATAACAAACCACCACCAATAACACTATACTCGACACGTGTTTCGCCTCTCTACGAGGCATCATCAGGAGTTGACGATGTTGTCGGTCTGGTGTCCGGCAACAGAATGAGCTGTCTTGTCTGGTCGGCCATATTTATAACCTCACCCTGACCCCGCCCCTTACCCCCTTCTCCCCCCCTGGCAACGGAAAAAATCCGTAATAACGGCGATGACGCAACATTCAGCTGCTCGTTAATAATTACACCTCTACCGTTGTACCTAACTATCTCCAATTGTTCCAGAACGTTCAAACGTAAACCTTTATCACAAACGTGCAGAACATTAAAAGAGTGGTCCTCAGATAAACTATGGCCACTCTCTATCAAATGCTTCGCGAAATTTGAACGTTCTGGATGGTTATGCCTATAAGATGTAACATGCTCCTTATACCTTGTGTTAAAATTACGGCCCGTTTGCCCCACGTACACCTTATTACAATCATCACAAGTTAGCTTATACACACCAGACTTCTTGCCCGTCTCAATTTGATCTTTGCCGTTACAAAGTTTTGAATGTAACGTATTGTTTGTCTTAAAAGCAACATTAATATTATTAGACTTCAAAACTTTGTAAATATCATCTGATAGTTTGCCAACATACGTAATGCTTGCCTGAAATTTCTTGGTGGGTTCAGACGGCCGTGCAGCATACAACATATTATTGATCATGCCATTCTGTTTCTTTCTGATTATACCATCCACAACTGACTTATCGTAGCCGTTAGAAACCGCCAAGTGATAGATGTTATTCAATTCTAGCCGATAATGGTCATCAGAAAGAGGCACAGTCAACAATCTATGCACATAACAATGAAAAGCCGCTAACTTATGTTGCCACGGATGTATAGAAGAAGCTGGTATAACTGCGTCAGTCTGTGTAGGCTTACGGAAAATTCGGAAATCGTGTCTGTTATTAACCCTTGTGATCGTCAAGTCCAGGAAATTAAGTGAATTGTCTTGCTCTAATTCTTTCTTAAACTTAATTTTCGGGTGCTTGTTATTAACCTCAGTAAAAAATGCATCCAGCTGTGTCACACTGCCCGTCCAACAAATAATTAAATCATCCACGTACCTAAAATAATACAAAATATCCCTATTACCTACAATATGCTGGTTTTCAAAGTCATCCATAAAAATATCAGCCATTAAAGGACTCAATGGTGAACCCATAGCCAAACCATCATTTTGCAGGTAATATTGACCCCCAAATCTAAAATAATTTTGTTTCATACAAATAGCAGTGAGTTGCAATAATTCATCCACCTCTCCCGGATGCAGCCGCTGTCTTTCAAACATACCACGAAGGATGTCCAATGTTTCGACATACGGTACATTTGTAAATAAACTGTCTACATCCAACGAAAGAAGGATAGCATTCTCAGGCAAGTTAATACCCTTGATCCTCTCTACTAGATCTAAACTATTCTTTAAACAAAACTTAGGCCGAAATTGGGATTTATCTCTAATAATGCAATTCAATCTCTTTGCTAAATTATAAGTTGGTGCACCCAAGTATGACACCACTGGACGAATCGGAATATTGTCTTTATGAATCTTTGGAAGACCATAAAGAACAGGAGCTCGTGGATTCATGGGGATAACCATATTCTTCTCATGCTCGGTTTCAAAGACAAACGAAGAATCCTTAACCGCATGCCTAAGATCTTTCTGGAACGCTGGAGTTGGGTCTTTCCGTAAGATAGAAAAGCCATCGCCTTGGATAATATCTAATACTTTCTGATTGTATTGACCCCGTTCCATGATCACAATGCAATTGCCTTTGTCTGCCTTTGAAACCACTAGATCATTATCTTGCACCTTTTGTTGTATAGATCTTAATAACAACATATTAGATCGTACCCCCGCATCCTCTACTAGACCAGCACCTTTAATAACATTAGCTACCATGGTTTTTGTGTCTACCTCACCACGCCCCCGAACAATAGCAACCTCGGCATCCACAGCCAAATTTTCAAGAACTCCCTGTTTTAGCTTAGGCTGGAAGTTATATTTCAATCCCTTCTCCAAAAGACCTACTTCATTTCCCGAAAATTCGACTGTAGTGAGGTTCTTCATGCGAGGGTGGAACTGGTGATGAGTTGGTGGTACTATTTCACCTCTGCCTAAGGAAGAATTAGAAGCTGCAGTTAATTTGTGCAATTTGTTAAGCTGTGCAATATACATCTCATGAGCAAGTTCTGACGCGAAGTATCTGGCCTTTTGGTCAAGAATATCAAACTCGAGATTATGCAGCTTAAATGAAAGTTCGGAATATAGAACCTTAAGATGTAATTTTAAATTGTCTCTAACTGTAAACCAATGGCGAGATTCTTCGTTGAGCCAGACCTTTTGAGCCTTATTAATTGCCAACCTTGCCGACCTGCTAGTACTACTACAACGGAAATGGATGTAATTAGGCACAACATTCAGCTGCTTACATCGCTGGTTAAACCAAACATTCTGGACAGCTGCACGATGCTGTTTCGTTAATTTGACATAAAGTCGTGCCTGCTCAGCCACGCTAGCTGTTTTTAAGTAATTAATTGAATCAGGCGTTACTTTGCGGAAGTCCATATTCAAGGATGAACAATATTGCTTTGCTCTTCCGCGATACAGAATGTGTAGCTAATTAGTGTAACCCGCTATAATTACTTGCGTATTTTTTGCATGCAATTAATTTTCCCACCCTCCCGCCGCAAAAATAAATACGCAAATAACTATAACAAACCACCACCAATAACACTATACTCGACACGTGTTTCGCCTCTCTACGAGGCATCATCAGGAGTTGACGATGTTGTCGGTCTGGTGTCCGGCAACAGAATGAGCTGTCTTGTCTGGTCGGCCATATTTATAACCTCACCCTGACCCCGCCCCTTACCCCCTTCTCCCCCCCTGGCAACGGAAAAAAATCCGTAATAACGGCGATGACGCAACATTCAGCTGCTCGTTAATAATTACACCTCTACCGTTGTACCTAACTATCTCCAATTGTTCCAGAACGTTCAAACGTAAACCTTTATCACAAACGTGCAGAACATTAAAAGAGTGGTCCTCAGATAAACTATGGCCACTCTCTATCAAATGCTTCGCGAAATTTGAACGTTCTGGATGGTTATGCCTATAAGATGTAACATGCTCCTTATACCTTGTGTTAAAATTACGGCCCGTTTGCCCCACGTACACCTTATTACAATCATCACAAGTTAGCTTATACACACCAGACTTCTTGCCCGTCTCAATTTGATCTTTGCCGTTACAAAGTTTTGAATGTAACGTATTGTTTGTCTTAAAAGCAACATTAATATTATTAGACTTCAAAACTTTGTAAATATCATCTGATAGTTTGCCAACATACGTAATGCTTGCCTGAAATTTCTTGGTGGGTTCAGACGGCCGTGCAGCATACAACATATTATTGATCATGCCATTCTGTTTCTTTCTGATTATACCATCCACAACTGACTTATCGTAGCCGTTAGAAACCGCCAAGTGATAGATGTTATTCAATTCTAGCCGATAATGGTCATCAGAAAGAGGCACAGTCAACAATCTATGCACATAACAATGAAAAGCCGCTAACTTATGTTGCCACGGATGTATAGAAGAAGCTGGTATAACTGCGTCAGTCTGTGTAGGCTTACGGAAAATTCGGAAATCGTGTCTGTTATTAACCCTTGTGATCGTCAAGTCCAGGAAATTAAGTGAATTGTCTTGCTCTAATTCTTTCTTAAACTTAATTTTCGGGTGCTTGTTATTAACCTCAGTAAAAAATGCATCCAGCTGTGTCACACTGCCCGTCCAACAAATAATTAAATCATCCACGTACCTAAAATAATACAAAATATCCCTATTACCTACAATATGCTGGTTTTCAAAGTCATCCATAAAAATATCAGCCATTAAAGGACTCAATGGTGAACCCATAGCCAAACCATCATTTTGCAGGTAATATTGACCCCCAAATCTAAAATAATTTTGTTTCATACAAATAGCAGTGAGTTGCAATAATTCATCCACCTCTCCCGGATGCAGCCGCTGTCTTTCAAACATACCACGAAGGATGTCCAATGTTTCGACATACGGTACATTTGTAAATAAACTGTCTACATCCAACGAAAGAAGGATAGCATTCTCAGGCAAGTTAATACCCTTGATCCTCTCTACTAGATCTAAACTATTCTTTAAACAAAACTTAGGCCGAAATTGGGATTTATCTCTAATATCTCTAATAATTGCATTATTAGAGATAAATCCCAATTTCGGCCTAAGTGTTGTTTAAAGAATAGTTTAGATCTAGTAGAGAGGATCAAGGGTATTAACTTGCCTGAGAATGCTATCCTTCTTTCGTTGGATGTAGACAGTTTATTTACAAATGTACCGTATGTCGAAACATTGGACATCCTTCGTGGTATGTTTGAAAGACAGCGGCTGCATCCGGGAGAGGTGGATGAATTATTGCAACTCACTGCTATTTGTATGAAACAAAATTATTTTAGATTTGGGGGTCAATATTACCTGCAAAATGATGGTTTGGCTATGGGTTCACCATTGAGTCCTTTAATGGCTGATATTTTTATGGATGACTTTGAAAACCAGCATATTGTAGGTAATAGGGATATTTTGTATTATTTTAGGTACGTGGATGATTTAATTATTTGTTGGACGGGCAGTGTGACACAGCTGGATGCATTTTTTACTGAGGTTAATAACAAGCACCCGAAAATTAAGTTTAAGAAAGAATTAGAGCAAGACAATTCACTTAATTTCCTGGACTTGACGATCACAAGGGTTAATAACAGACACGATTTCCGAATTTTCCGTAAGCCTACACAGACTGACGCAGTTATACCAGCTTCTTCTATACATCCGTGGCAACATAAGTTAGCGGCTTTTCATTGTTATGTGCATAGATTGTTGACTGTGCCTCTTTCTGATGACCATTATCGGCTAGAATTGAATAACATCTATCACTTGGCGGTTTCTAACGGCTACGATAAGTCAGTTGTGGATGGTATAATCAGAAAGAAACAGAATGGCATGATCAATAATATGTTGTATGCTGCACGGCCGTCTGAACCCACCAAGAAATTTCAGGCAAGCATTACGTATGTTGGCAAACTATCAGATGATATTTACAAAGTTTTGAAGTCTAATAATATTAATGTTGCTTTTAAGACAAACAATACGTTACATTCAAAACTTTGTAACGGCAAAGATCAAATTGAGACGGGCAAGAAGTCTGGTGTGTATAAGCTAACTTGTGATGATTGTAATAAGGTGTACGTGGGGCAAACGGGCCGTAATTTTAACACAAGGTATAAGGAGCATGTTACATCTTATAGGCATAACCATCCAGAACGTTCAAATTTCGCGAAGCATTTGATAGAGAGTGGCCATAGTTTATCTGAGGACCACTCTTTTAATGTTCTGCACGTTTGTGATAAAGGTTTACGTTTGAACGTTCTGGAACAATTGGAGATAGTTAGGTACAACGGTAGAGGTGTAATTATTAACGAGCAGCTGAATGTTGCGTCATCGCCGTTATTACGGATTTTTTCCGTTGCCAGGGGGGGAGAAGGGGGTAAGGGGCGGGGTCAGGGTGAGGTTATAAATATGGCCGACCAGACAAGACAGCTCATTCTGTTGCCGGACACCAGACCGACAACATCGTCAACTCCTGATGATGCCTCGTAGAGAGGCGAAACACGTGTCGAGTATAGTGTTATTGGTGGTGGTTTGTTATAGTTATTTGCGTATTTATTGTTGCGGCGGGAGGGTGGGAAAATTAATTGCATGCAAAAAATACGCAAGTAATTATAGCGGGTTACACTAATTAGCTACACATTCTGTATCGCGGAAGAGCAAAGCAATATTGTTCATCCTTGAATATGGACTTCCGCAAAGTAACGCCTGATTCAATTAATTACTTAAAAACAGCTAGCGTGGCTGAGCAGGCACGACTTTATGTCAAATTAACGAAACAGCATCGTGCAGCTGTCCAGAATGTTTGGTTTAACCAGCGATGTAAGCAGCTGAATGTTGTGCCTAATTACATCCATTTCCGTTGTAGTAGTACTAGCAGGTCGGCAAGGTTGGCAATTAATAAGGCTCAAAAGGTCTGGCTCAACGAAGAATCTCGCCATTGGTTTACAGTTAGAGACAATTTAAAATTACATCTTAAGGTTCTATATTCCGAACTTTCATTTAAGCTGCATAATCTCGAGTTTGATATTCTTGACCAAAAGGCCAGATACTTCGCGTCAGAACTTGCTCATGAGATGTATATTGCACAGCTTAACAAATTGCACAAATTAACTGCAGCTTCTAATTCTTCCTTAGGCAGAGGTGAAATAGTACCACCAACTCATCACCAGTTCCACCCTCGCATGAAGAACCTCACTACAGTCGAATTTTCGGGAAATGAAGTAGGTCTTTTGGAGAAGGGATTGAAATATAACTTCCAGCCTAAGCTAAAACAGGGAGTTCTTGAAAATTTGGCTGTGGATGCCGAGGTTGCTATTGTTCGGGGGCGTGGTGAGGTAGACACAAAAACCATGGTAGCTAATGTTATTAAAGGTGCTGGTCTAGTAGAGGATGCGGGGGTACGATCTAATATGTTGTTATTAAGATCTATACAACAAAAGGTGCAAGATAATGATCTAGTGGTTTCAAAGGCAGACAAAGGCAATTGCATTGTGATCATGGAACGGGGTCAATACAATCAGAAAGTATTAGATATTATCCAAGGCGATGGCTTTTCTATCTTACGGAAAGACCCAACTCCAGCGTTCCAGAAAGATCTTAGGCATGCGGTTAAGGATTCTTCGTTTGTCTTTGAAACCGAGCATGAGAAGAATATGGTTATCCCCATGAATCCACGAGCTCCTGTTCTTTATGGTCTTCCAAAGATTCATAAAGACAATATTCCGATTCGTCCAGTGGTGTCATACTTGGGTGCACCAACTTATAATTTAGCAAAGAGATTGAATTGCATTATTAGAGATAAATCCCAATTTCGGCCTAAGTTTTGTTTAAAGAATAGTTTAGATCTAGTAGAGAGGATCAAGGGTATTAACTTGCCTGAGAATGCTATCCTTCTTTCGTTGGATGTAGACAGTTTATTTACAAATGTACCGTATGTCGAAACATTGGACATCCTTCGTGGTATGTTTGAAAGACAGCGGCTGCATCCGGGAGAGGTGGATGAATTATTGCAACTCACTGCTATTTGTATGAAACAAAATTATTTTAGATTTGGGGGTCAATATTACCTGCAAAATGATGGTTTGGCTATGGGTTCACCATTGAGTCCTTTAATGGCTGATATTTTTATGGATGACTTTGAAAACCAGCATATTGTAGGTAATAGGGATATTTTGTATTATTTTAGGTACGTGGATGATTTAATTATTTGTTGGACGGGCAGTGTGACACAGCTGGATGCATTTTTTACTGAGGTTAATAACAAGCACCCGAAAATTAAGTTTAAGAAAGAATTAGAGCAAGACAATTCACTTAATTTCCTGGACTTGACGATCACAAGGGTTAATAACAGACACGATTTCCGAATTTTCCGTAAGCCTACACAGACTGACGCAGTTATACCAGCTTCTTCTATACATCCGTGGCAACATAAGTTAGCGGCTTTTCATTGTTATGTGCATAGATTGTTGACTGTGCCTCTTTCTGATGACCATTATCGGCTAGAATTGAATAACATCTATCACTTGGCGGTTTCTAACGGCTACGATAAGTCAGTTGTGGATGGTATAATCAGAAAGAAACAGAATGGCATGATCAATAATATGTTGTATGCTGCACGGCCGTCTGAACCCACCAAGAAATTTCAGGCAAGCATTACGTATGTTGGCAAACTATCAGATGATATTTACAAAGTTTTGAAGTCTAATAATATTAATGTTGCTTTTAAGACAAACAATACGTTACATTCAAAACTTTGTAACGGCAAAGATCAAATTGAGACGGGCAAGAAGTCTGGTGTGTATAAGCTAACTTGTGATGATTGTAATAAGGTGTACGTGGGGCAAACGGGCCGTAATTTTAACACAAGGTATAAGGAGCATGTTACATCTTATAGGCATAACCATCCAGAACGTTCAAATTTCGCGAAGCATTTGATAGAGAGTGGCCATAGTTTATCTGAGGACCACTCTTTTAATGTTCTGCACGTTTGTGATAAAGGTTTACGTTTGAACGTTCTGGAACAATTGGAGATAGTTAGGTACAACGGTAGAGGTGTAATTATTAACGAGCAGCTGAATGTTGCGTCATCGCCGTTATTACGGATTTTTTCCGTTGCCAGGGGGGGAGAAGGGGGTAAGGGGCGGGGTCAGGGTGAGGTTATAAATATGGCCGACCAGACAAGACAGCTCATTCTGTTGCCGGACACCAGACCGACAACATCGTCAACTCCTGATGATGCCTCGTAGAGAGGCGAAACACGTGTCGAGTATAGTGTTATTGGTGGTGGTTTGTTATAGTTATTTGCGTATTTATTTTTGCGGCGGGAGGGTGGGAAAATTAATTGCATGCAAAAAATACGCAAGTAATTATAGCGGGTTACACTAATTAGCTACACATTCTGTATCGCGGAAGAGCAAAGCAATATTGTTCATCCTTCAATCTAAATATTACAATTGTGTGCGAGAGCTATACAAACGCTTACATAGGCATAGAATTAATTTAAATCCAAATGCCTACTAAACGTTTTAATTCAGTTATATACTATACAACACATTTTAAATCTGTTGGATTAAAATGGTTAACGTTAAAAAGTTAACTAATCACATATGCGCGTAATTAGTAGATGACAAATGTGGTAATGCTCCATCCATGGAAATGTCCTCGTTCTATCGCAATGCTGATACGCTGTGCGAGGAACTCGCCAGTAGCCGTACCATGAGTTGCAAAGTAAAGAACACTTTAGGTTTTACTTGACACAATGCATTGGGGCCGTGTGGTGACGGCAGGCCGTGTGGTGACGGCAGTAAGAATACATTTGTCACCACCCCAACTCCTCCTGCGGGTGTCGTAAGAGTCGACTAAGGGATTGAAGTGTCACTGACCATTATTTGATAAAAAAAATGATGGGCAGCAGCGTCATCATACTGGACACATTACTGCGATCGCCAACCCGCTTGCCCAGCGTGGCGATTATGGGCATTTACCTCCTAATACGTCTATACGCATAGTTAATAGGAGAGGCCTACGTCCAGCAGTGGACTATTATAGGCTGATGATGATGATGATGATGAATGCATTCTATCACGCTCACACTGACATATTGGAGCGAGCGCGATGTCCTGCTTTACGTATCGAGTGAAACCTAACGTTACCGATACTTGCAAAGTGATTGTACGGCTACTGCTCTTAGATCTCGAGTTCAGAATTAATTAAATATTTATCACACGGGTTACTCACGTAATTTAAGTCGATAATTGCTCGACATGTTTCGATCCATTTAGAGGATCCTCATCATGGAGTATCCGCGACCAAAGCCCAACGTGTACTGCGGGCTTGCGCTCTGCTAGAGCGGGTGCTGGCCGCGCGCAGCACCCGCTTCGCTTCTTTTTAATTCAGTTAATTAATTTGTAGAAGCAATCAATTAAACGAAATCTCGTGCAGACACTCAAACAGTTTCCGATATGTCTTGCACGATTGCACGAACTACGCAATGAGTAAGTACTTTGATGCCAATTGGCTGTTCATTACGCTACCGGTCGTTACACATGTAGGTAACTCGGAAATAAGGGCCTAGCGTGAACATCGAGTATTGACAATTTCGACCATCTCCATATGTTTAGTTGTACAGGTTAGGTGGGAAATTTAGTAGACCTAACTACTACATAACAAGTCTTAACACTCACAAAAACGAAGAATAAAATATAAATAAATAAATATCTTGGGACTTCTTACACAAATCGATCTAGTCCCACGGTAGGCTCAATTAAGGCTTATGATGTGGGTACCAAGTGACGATATAATATTGTATCTATTGTATTTATTTATACCAAATAATGCCCTCGCCAGAATTCGAACCTGGAACCTGCAGCTTCGTAGGCAGAGTCACTAGGTACAGTAGGTACTAGTACCAACTAGGCTACGAAGGCTGACATTTATGAGATACCTAAACATTCTGTCCAGCGTTTTATTTTTTTCGACTCAACATTTTATTGTACACAATCACAAAGTGAGGTAAATTGATTACCTACAACTTAAAATACATAGTACAGTCAAGGCCAAAAATAAGTATCGAAGGAATCCGCTCATAAATATGTTACGACGTTCTTATTACACAGAATTAGAGTGCACTGGGACATATTTTTGAACATTTTTGTGTAAAGCTTATTTTGTCTTCGACTGTACATAACTTTAATTTTGATTATGTCTAGAGGAAAGAGGTGTGACACTCATGACTGAATGAGGGTTTTCTCAAAAACGTATGCCACTAGTTGGCGCTAGCCGCTAGCTTAGCCGTAAATTCCCACTAAGAAACACAATTATCTAGCCCCAAAGAAAAAGTGACTAAGTAGAAGGTATTTTAATTTTTTATATAATTTTATTAACTCATACAAAACAATTAAACACGAAACTATAGGCGCTCTGAGAATTTAGACAAGTTTCTGGACGTGACGCCTCAGTGCTGCCGCCCTGGTGAACGTCATTTCAGAAAACCCTCATTTCTACTCTCTGGAGCCGAAGTGGTAAATAGACACGCATCGTGCTATCTCAGTTTTTCTCTCTCTCAAGGTTTTCACAAAAAAACATATATTTTACAGTATTTTAATCTGTTTAATTTAAACGGTTGAATTCAAAACCCCCGAAAGCAGGTGATGTAAGCGAAGGTCAAGGCTGACGACCAGTTAGTCAAGTTCCGAGGGTGACACCAATCTCTGTCCAACAAAACTACACGACTATGGTACTTATCGATAAAGATATACGGAATAGAATAGCGTAAGCTTGCGTGGATATACTGGTCAGATAAAACGTGCTTGGATTCGGGTTCGCAACGGCTTTAAAGGTGCGTTCAAACTAAAAGAGCATTCGCTGTTCTAACCTCCCACTCTGCGAAATTCGATCGGTACACAAAACGTGATTGGTTGATTTCGTAGAACGCGCGCTAGAACAGCGAATGCTCTTTTAGTTTAAACGCACCTTAAGGTGCGTTCAAGCTAAAAGAGCATTCGCTGTTCTAACCTCCCACTCTACAAAATTCGATCGATACACAAAACGTGATTGGTTGATTTCGTAGAACGGGCGCTAGAACAGCGAATGCTCTTTTGATTTGAACGCACCTTGACACGACCTTTGATAAAAGCAAACGTAATGTAGCAAGTCTGCAGCCGTACTATAAGTTGGAAAGTAAAGAATACGTTAGGTTTTACTCGATTCGTAATGCATTATATCACACTCGCATTGACATAATGTATTGGAGCGAGACGGAAAGAAAGTAAACACGCGTTAATACAGCTTGGCAAAAAAGAGTAGAAATTAAAAAGTAGCAATATCGTAGTGTCGTCCCTTTCAAATCAATATGCGTGAGAAAACGGGACGACACTACAATGTTGCCACTTTTTAATTTCTACTCTTTTTTGCCAGGCTGTAACGTAGCGGAATCTCATGGTAAGCAATTAGGCACACTGATACTTCTTTGAATAAAGTGATACTTGGAAAGTCCTGACCCATTTTGCCCGTGCGACGCAACCACCCCACAATCCATTGATCACCTCCTCAGACATTGTCCTAAATTCACCAACCCTCGTCTAGATCATGAATTCATCTGCCATAACTTCAAAATTGACCCATACAACCTTCAAGATGTCATTACAAAAGAATCTGCAGTAACATCATTTTGCAAATTCACCACATTCATTATAAACAGTCTTAAAAAGTTCAACGATACATAGACACAAACGTATTCATTAACCATCTACATTAACTATCACGTATCATTATTATCATTAATCATGTATTTTATTTTGAAGTTTAAATTTTACCTTTAGCTACATAGTTTTTAATGGACTTCTGAAGCCAGCCGCCCGTACCATTCGCGAGGACTGGTTTCGAAAAAAAATAGCGCAATAAAAAAAATAAAAAAAAACTTGGAAAGTCATAGTCCGCAGTATTTTTTTAATTCAGGTCTAACCAAGATGCCAGTCTGAAATCGTATACGATAAGCAATAAGTCACGTGACCATATTGTATGGAAATGGTCACGTGACTTTTCGATCGAATCTGGAGGCCGAAGATGGAGGCGACTGGCAAATAGCATGTTTTTTGTTATTTTAATTTAACTAAATAAATAATGAATGAAAAGATGCGGGTGTCCAATGGATGCGGACAGCTCACGACCGATCTTTGTGAAACTCTCTGGGAGGCCTATGTCCAGCAGTGGACGTCAATTGGCTGATGATGATGATGATGAAATAATGCATAGAAGAATCTACCAACCTACTATGAAAGTCGACTTAATGCTGTGGGACTACGTAGATTTGTCACAGGTTATCTCAAAATATTTTAAATTTATTTAGTTGATTGGGTGAAGCCCGTGTTGTTCCATCAAAGCATCAATTACTGAGCCAATTCTGATGGATGACGTGTCAATCGATTCCTTTTTTGTAACTCTAATGAGGTATGCTACGTCTACCTACGTATTTATACGAGTAAGTTTAAAGTTACATATATTTGTATAAATATGTAGTCTTTGTAATTGGGATCAGTTTTCTAAGAGAAGAAATCACTTAATAAATAACGACTTCTTTTACGAAAAGATGATAGATACCTACAGAAAGTTGCATTTGTGTTTCGTATTCTATAAACAGTTTTAAATATTTTCAATGTTTACTTATACATCTGAAATAAATAAACAATTAACTACCTAGTACGTTGATACTGAAGCAATAAAACGGTGACACACGTATACATTGTTTTACAGTCAAGTCAATGCATTCATTTATAGTCGAAACTGTGTATCATGATCAACATCAAGAAAAGAGCACACTTCTTATTACCATACGGTTTTCTAGTATCTATTATTTATCATTAGTTCCAGTTAGGTATTTACTTAACTAACACTAGTTTTGCTTGCAGTGCGCTGTGAAACTGAAATCTAGCCTCAAAAACCAACATTAAGTTATGAAGTTAGACTTCGGTAACCATTTTTTTTTTCAATTTCGCTCAACTTCGTGACGTTACATTAAATAACATAAATATTCGTTATAAGCCCCTTAATATAGTACAAAAAAATCTGTACCTACAAGAAAAAAATACAAAATTATTGTGTTAGGTTGGTCGTTTTTGGGACCAGTCCACTATATAATAACCAAATTAAAAATTTTAAAAACCGACTTCAGCTGGTTTCTTCAAGATTCCCGATTTGTTTCCATCATTGGTTTCCTCAAATCCTACTTTCTGAATGCAAATTCTTGTAAAGGAATGAAAATTACTAAAAGCGCCATACATGTACCTATAACATTTGAAGAGATCCCTCGATTTCTCCAGGATCCCATCATCAGACCCCAACTTGGTGCCAATGGGACCATCTCGGGATAATACACGTTCGATCACAAAAAGAAAATTTAGAATCGGTTCACTATTCTCGGAGATATCAGGTAACATACATACAACAAAAAAAAAATTCAGTCGAATTGAGAACCTCCTCCTTTTTTTGAAGTCGGTTAAAAAGGTTAATATGCGCCTTATTTTACCTTCGACTGTACATAGAAACCTAATAGTAAAGCTAGGTTTTGGTGTATCTAGGACATCTGGGTGGCTCCCGACCGGCGGCGCGGCGCCGACTGGACTAATGACTGCCGTAAATCCGCAATGCGAACATTTCATTGTTATTATTAAAATAATAATGGACTAACTCTAAGAGTAACATAACCGACGCCACAATATTGAAGAAATAAATTTAATTAAGGTGCATTCAGACCAAACGAGCATTCGCTATTCTATCCCCCAGTCCCCCACTCTACGAAATCAACGAATCACGTTTTATGTAACGATCGAATTTCGTAGAGTAGGGGGTTAGAATAGCGCTTGTTTGGTCTGAATGCACCTTTACTTACCTTTACCTGTATAACATTATATGTATGTATGTATTTCTAATAACTTAGAACATCTTTGATGAGTTTGTTGTAATTATTGGGGATTATACAATAGCCAATCAAAGACGAGCATATTCATCTGCGTTCGTATCATTGGCTCAAACGTTTGACACGTAACTCGCCTGTTAATTCGATTTAAATTTAAACATTTCTCAACATAATTACTGGGCTGTTTACGCATTAACTGATTTAATTTGGAGTGTTAACCTACTAATTCGCGTGTCTTACTCCATGACGGTAACCGGAATTTGTACAATTATACACAATTACACAAAGTCTACTGTACACATACGAACGTATGTAACCAACCATGGGCATCATACCATGGTAGACGTGAAGCCGAAATCAACGAAATGATAGAAACAGAGATAAAAGGCTCAAAATTATTTTCGTTGTCTTATTTTGTGTCCCTAAAAATCGTGACACAGTTGTGATTTTTGTATAAGATGATGTTTTGTTTCTAATTTTTGATGTATGGTTTAAAATCTAGCGTGAAAGAAATACAAGTGCACCGGTTTTTTTATATACTGAGTCGAAACAGCAACTAAAAGCGTGGCAGAGTGGTATGAAACAAGACAACGAAAAGAATTTTGACCCAAAATTGAGAACCGTGGCCCTACCGCAAAAAACGAAATTCGTTAATTTCGAGGATATGTCTCTCTTACTCTAATGACGCCTTCGTTTGAGTGACAGAGAAAAATCCTCGAAATTTATGAATTTCGATTTTCGCGGTAGTAGGCCTGTGGTATACTACGATAGAACGAAAATTAGATACCTGTGAGAATTACAGGGTCGAAAGAAAAGTCACGTGACCATTTCCATACTATTATTATGGTCACGTGACTTATCGCTTATCGTATACGATTGCAGAATGTCATCTTGACTAGGTCTGTTGTTGATAAAATGGTAATGCGATGATTTTTTGAATTATCAGGTAATTATAATAATTAATTGAATGTGAAAACTTAAATAGGTACAAGGTAGTGCACCTATAAGTAACCTAGGTCCGATGATTTTGTAATTACGAAAGAGTAAAATAATCAATTTTAATATTGTCCGTGGTACAGGGTCGATTTAAAAAAAAATTGGTACGGAAGAAGGGATGAAAACAAAACTTAACATCTCTTTTGTGTTACGAAGTTACCCATATAGTCTGTACGACTAACTCTCATAACAAAATGGAAACGATCGCGTTTTTTTATCAATTTATCATTAAGCCTTTAATTACGTAGAATATTTTTTGAAACGACCCTATTGTAAATTAAATTTTGTATTGACCTTATCAACATAAAACATTCATTATTTCCATTCCCCATTTCGTAGCATGCACTTTTTTATTTTTACTTTTTATCGTTTTTGTAATCGGTATACTTAGGTACCTATTGGGCTTGTGTTTGTTACTAATAAATGTATTTATATTTCTATTTCTATTAATATAGCCTTTTCATAGCTAAAATCACAAATACCTATTTTTTTCAGCCAATACTGAAAGGAAAATATCGGAAGTCCGTTCTACCGTATCGGTTAACACATGTCAGCATTCAATGTTATCAGTTCGCGTAACACATATGTAGGTAAGTATAATACACGATATTTTTTATCAAATCAAGGTGAACGTCGCCTCTAACACTAATGTAATAAGGTTGATAATATTTACGATTGCAACTATGTAAACTCTTACGCGATTTTCACTGAAGCATGCAAAATTGGAAAAATCTGTGGATTCATTGAATAATCATTGCTTTTCTTTAATAAACAATTCAATGTTAATTTTTATGCACATAAACAACCTAAATGTGCATTAAAAGCAACAATGTTTTGTGAGGCGTAAGCATTTTATGAATTACAATTCATTCATTACTTACGTAAATAGTGTTGTGATAATTAATTAAAAATTCAATAGGTAAGTTATCGATAAAAGACTCACCTCAGTCGATGTCCGAAAAATAATCCAATTGAGTCTCTCAAAATCACGCACAGGTATTTAAAAAAAGAAATAACAAAAACACGAACGAATCTCGACCGAATTAGTGTAACGATGCACTATTAATCATGTTTTTGTTTAAAAAAACATCACAATAACGCGGAGTAGAGGAAATCAATAGAATGAAGTGTGAAAAACGTCCCTGCTGCGCCGCGCTTGGTACCGCACTGACACACCGACACAACGTGCTACATATCGGAGTTTGCGCAATGCAATCTTACCCATGCTTGTGCTTAAATCTAACTTAACCATGTAAACGAAAGATTTACGTTACACATTCTAATTTCTATCAATTTCAACGGCTTCAATTGTAGCATTACTTATCTTTTTATCGTCGGGTTTCGTCGTTGGATATAGGAAGCGGGCTTAAAGATTTTTCTTTTGTTTGTCACTTGGGGTCGTTCACCGATGGCATTGTTCAATAATTAACATAACTGAAGACCTTGACTAAGTTATCATCGATTTTAACACGCAAAACACGTGAATATTTAACCTACTTATACTTAACTATCGGAATACTTTTCTTTAGGATAGAGTGTCGCCAATAAACTGTGCCTATTTACCTAATGCCGTTTCATGCATAGCAACGCAGAACTATATAATATTGATAGTTCTGTGCATAGCAATTTTGAATTTTAAACTTATTAATGTACGACTATGTACAAGTCAGACACACTACGTAATTATGTATGTAAAAATATGAATGGGTAAGCAATGTAAGCATCTTTACAAAATAAATTACTAGTTTAGAGATCGATATATCTATTTAAGCAGGTAGGTACATCACTGTATTTATTTTATTTGCTCTGAAAGCAAAAATTGAGACTAAATAAAACAAAAAAATGTATTTTAATGAATACTTTTACTTACAGAACTGATGGTATTTATTTTGTATTACTAAATTAATGCTTTTGCAGAAATGCATCTGAATTAGCTTCAGAAAAATGCAATTCAATTGAAAAAACTAACTTTTTAATTTTCGGTATCCTTGCTTAGTCGCAGGCCACTTTGAAAATGTAGACTTCATTATATCCGTCACTTTAAGTATTATAATTTTGCGTAAAACCGGTGTAACTCAGGAGACCATAGCCATGGCAATAACAGATAAAAAAAGTTGACTGACCCAATCTCAGCATTGTAGTGTTGTTCTGGAATCCCTTCCGCAGAATCGAGGTAGTGTTGTAATAATGATTGGCAATAAACTCCATTATATCCCTGTAAATTTTAAAGTTAACTCTTACTATTCCAAGTAGGTACAGTACCGCAAAAAATAATAGAAATTATGAAGTGACAACACTGTAGTCCCGTCCTTATCAATTTAATCTAAAGAATGAAGGACATATTGATGTAGCTACTTTTTAATTTCTACTTGTTTGCCAGACTGAAAGCACAAATTTTCTGTATTTTCTGTGCCACCCCGCTCGTACTATCATGTTCGTGGATATATAGAAAATACTTCACGCAGCTGCTAACGATTACCACCGCATTCACTCGCATACACCTATTCATCTTAAATAATACAGTTTAGGTGCTTGTGTATTCGAGCCTCGTCTACCAACAAACCACAATGTGGTTTGGTAGAAGTTCTGTAAATTAGTTTCAAGCTAAATTTACTTGAATAAATGGCTTATTATTATTATTATAAAGCCATCATCGGTGTCAATGTGGTATGACCATCGGCTGTAGATCGATGATAGTGACACTTAAAATAAATTAATATAAATATCTTAGGACATCTTACACAAATCGACCTTAAGGTAATAAGCTCAATTAAGGCTTGTGATGTGGGTACCAAGCGACGATACCTATATACATATAGGTAGATACATATTGATGCTTAAATACACACACAGCCATGACCAAGGAACAAATATTTGTGATAAATAAATACAAAAATAATGCTCTTGCCGGGATTCGAATCCGAAACCTCCCACTTCGTAAGCAGGGTAGTACCAACTAGACTATGGAGGCTGACACTTGTGACACCATCGAAATTTTCGACGTCTGAGATGGACCTACAAATAACGGAGACCATACAGGGCGGTTGGTATCATTAAATCAACGTCATCATGTCAGCCATAAGACGCCCACTGCTGAAAATAGGTATCTCTTTTCGACTCCAGTTCGAAGCGACCTGGATCCAGCGTTTCTCGGTGATCATGCCGCGGCCACGACATTGGTCTAAGGCAACCGGCTTAGCGGAACACCATACCTGCGAGAGGAAGTACCCATATCGGCATCCCGCTCCAACTCATGGATTCGCTCGCCGCTGGTCGCCTAAAGGTGCATTCATACCAAACGAGCATTCGCTATTCGAACCCCGTACACTAAGAAATTCGATCGATACACAAAACGTGATTCGTTGATTTCGTAGAGTGGGGGATAGAATAGCGAATGCTCGTTTGGTCTGAATCTGAATGCACCTTTAGACCAATGTCGTGGCCGTCACGACCCGGCCACGACATTGGTCTAAGGCGACCAGCGGCGAGCGAATCCATGAGTTGGAGAGGGAAGCCGATATGGGTAGGAGAGAGAGCACTATACGTTTTCCGCTAAGCCGGTCGCCTTAGACCGATGTCGTGGCCGCGGCGTTAAGGCCGACGAGCGAATTGCGGCGCGGCAAGCGTTTTCCCTGTTTTCCCTGTGCGCTGGTTAGTTGGGAAAATGGGAACACACGCAATGAGTAGGAAAAATGCTTGCCGCATCGCATTTCTCGCGTGTCCGACTGTCCGGTGGCCGAGCCGTCTTGTGTTGTGCTACTTGTGCTGCGTTTGCCAAACCGCGGTCTCCACTCGAGCACTTTTCGACCCCATCGCCACTTCATCTTGCTAATCCGTAGGGCTATGTCGGAATCTATAGTTCGTCTACGGATCTCCTCATTTCTGAAAATCGACCACATTTTATATTATAATGTGATCGAAGTATGGCGATTATAATATAATGTGACCGAATATCAGAAATGAGCAGATCCGTAGACGAACTGAAGTATATATCAATTAATAGTTTTAGTTAATGTCGTTATACTCGTAGTTAAAAAAATTGTATTATTAATTTGCTGCGTGGTGACGACAGTAAAAATACGAGTACGTTTGTCAACATCACTACCCCAACTCGTCCCGCGGCGCGGGTGTCGTAAGAGTCGACTAAGTCGGTCTAGTGGGCAGAGACCTTTAAGGTCTCTGCCCACTAGACCGTAGCATACCATGACCGTAGCATGAACGTATCAGACAAAAAAATATTATTTGTATGGAAAAGTATGAGACTCTGCCCACTAGGACGTTCCGTCGCCGGCCAACACCGTAGCGTGCCATGCACGGACCGGCAAGAATTGTCGGCGAGAATATTTTGTCGGTCCCGACACGCTACGTGCATGGCACGCAACGTTGCCGGTACGGTGTGCGCAGGCGGCGAAACGGTGAGCATACGCGTTCTATTTACATTTTTGTATTGGATTTACAATTTTTATCCAAAACTCTCCAAATTTTTCACTCTTATGGCGAAACAAGAAACAACGCGAACAATATAATCAATTAATCAGCATCGCTATTTTCTGAAAAAAAAACTTAACTGATTGTAAACCCGCAAACCGAAGATTTTCATCGAGATCGAAAAATATTACCTACTTCGTTTCTTACTTTCTTACAAACAAAATAATCAAAAAAATATCTATTTTGTCAAAAAATATCAAACAGTCGTATAACGTAAAGAATTTATCCAGATAGATTGCACAATTTGTTTCTTTTTTTACATGGTAAGAACCATGCTTTTGATGTGGCTTTCTAGAATAAATTTTATTGGTTTTAGATTTTTATTACAATAATATGTACACAAAATCGATATATCTTTTTTTTCGAAAAATCTATGCTCTTTAGCAGTTGCTCCATTGTTATTTAAAATTAATTATTGTTCCAAAACTATTAGAAGATGCAAAAATAATCAAACAAAACCAGTACTTGACGGAGTCACATTGACAATCATGACAAGAACATATAAATCTATAGACAATATACGAGTATTTACCAATTCCAAGAAGTTTTAGTTTAATATCATAGATTACACTTATCAGTGTCTAGGTTACCTAGACATTGATAAGTGTAATTTAATACTATAATAATATTAATGATAAATAAACACATTCCGTCATAGAAATGTATTATTAATGATAAATAAACACATTCCGTCATATAAATGTATAAGTAGCATAATTGACGATTCGAAAGTGCTTGTTGCTGAGCCTACTCAATAAATAATTTTTGACTTTGATTTGACCCAGTAATAACTCTAGTACTTCAATGGATTTCGATCGCAGTTTACGATATCTGCTCAGAAAAATAGGTGTAGAAATAAACTCCTAGGAAAATACTAGCAGAGCGATAGTAGTCTAAAGGGCGTGAAAACAATTTGAAACTGATAAAACTGAGACAATCGAACGATAACGACGGATATGAAACGCTCATACTACGGGGATGATACGTAGTTGCAACGCGGATGATACGTGGTTGCGACGCGGATGCAACGGTCACTAAACGGGCTTAGCACGGATATGAAACGATGTACACACGTTATAGTGGGCATAGTAGCCCGTGTCGTCTCACATTCCGTGTCTGATACGTTCATGCTACGGTCATGGTATGCTACGGTCTAATGGGCAGAGACCTTAAGGGATTGAAGTGTCACTCACTATTCGGTTATTGAAGGTTGATGATGGACAGCAGCGTCATCATAGTGGAGTGGACACATTACTGCGATCGCCAAGCTGCTTTGGTACCCGGTGTGGCGATTATTGTGAACACTAAAATTAGGAGTAATCTTATTTCGAACACATTATACAGGGTGGAAATTATTTTTGGGAACGCGAAAAAGGTCTTAGAAGAGCTTCACTCGATTTAAAATTAATGTCAGCCTCTGTAGCCTAGTTGGTAGTGACCCTGCCTACGAAGCTGGAGGTTCCGGGTTCGAATCCCGGCGAGGGCATTCTTTGTGTATTTATTTATCACAAATGTTTGTTCCTTGGTCATGGCTGTGTATGTATCTAAGTATCTATACGTATCTATCTATTATATATATCGTCGCCTGGTACCTACAACACAAGCCTTAATTGAGCTTACCGTGGGACTAGGTTGATTTGTGTAAGATGTTCCAAGATATTTTTTTTTTTTTTTTATTTTTTTTTTAATGAAGATTGGCGTTTACAGATTTTAGAAAAAACATACAGGGTGCGAGAAAATGGTAATTTTTGACAAAAAAATTTAGATGCCAATCGATCCTGTTTCTGTTCAGGATCAAAAGGCTTTTCCCATACAACCTTTGTGAAATAAAACTCCCGACCGCTAAAGATAATGATAGCATAAGGGCTGTTTTTTCCATTTAGGTATGCCTTTGGCTAAAGCAAAATATAAATGTTTTTCCTTTTTTTATGTATATTTTTTAATCTAAGTAATACATTTGAGGCCTGATATTTGATGAAATATTACATATACACAGGTACTTAAACAATCTAGGTAGTAAAAGGAAATCAGTTTTTTCGCTAAGGCCAGTTACAATATGACTACCCGGCTATACCCTTTTAAAAAATATTGGAAAATTGGTCCACACAATCACATTAGTGTATGAATTTGCCAATAGATGGCGCTGTACATAGAATGATATTTTTTGATGCTTTCATGATGCTGATGTATTTAATTTATAGTTAAAAGTTAAATCAGGTTATTAATGTTATTATAGTTTGGACGGAACCCTCGGTGCGTGAATCAAGTGGAGTCGCACTGGAACTTTTTTTAACTTTTTCAATATACCCTGAAATCTTTAAAAAAATTTAGGCTCTTTCATACAAAAATTAAAATGAAATGTCGTTATCGATCGGTCACAATACTCACAATGTATGGAAAAATAAATTGGTCACCCCATCAGTTGACAGTGATAGACGTCAAAATAGCCGACCGAACCGAAATATTTTGGCGGTTCAATCGGTTCATCGCATCGCATTGGAAGTATCGCAAACGCGCACGTTGTTATCGTTTTAGTTCTAAATATCTAACAAACCAGACAATGGCAGAAAAACTTGAAGATCTAAATCTTCCATTGACTGTGGTCACGCGAATAGTAAAGGAAGCTTTGCCTGAAGGCGTATCAATCTCCAAAGAGGCCCGAACAGGCCTGGCAAAAGCAGCATCAGTATTCGTTTTATACGTGACTTCGGCAGCTACAAACATTGTTGAAAAGAAGAAAAAGAAGGCTCTGACAGGCCAGATAGTGCTGGACGCTATGAAGGATATAGAATTCGACAGATTTGTAGACCCACTCACGGAATCATTGGAACAGTACAAGCAAGTGATGTCGGCGAGGAAATCTGGTGGTAAAAAGAAAGACGACGATGAACCGGAGGTCATTGAAGACGACTGATGTGATATGTACGCGTGTGACTACATTTAAGTTACTTCTATAGTTTGTTGCTGTTAAAAATGTAATTCCTGCCTCATAAAATTGATTCTGTTGCTAGAGCACACCCAGTGGCGTAACTATACCATCTAGGGCCTGTGGCAAATTATTTTTATGGGACCCTATCAGTAAAAATCGTCACATTGTACTCAGTTTAAATTTAAATTCACTGCCTCTTGGGCCGGGGCCCTCTTGGGTCGGGGGCCCGTGGCATTTTGCCAGCCCTGCCACACTATTGTTACGACACTGAGCACACCTTATTGCAGGTATTCAAATACTTTCTAGGACCAAAACAAGTGCAAACCAAGTGGTCTAATTCAGTGCCAACTCAAGTATAAAACTACAGTGTTTTTGAAATCTATTTGATTTTGATTAGGATTACTAATGCAGTGGACATTCATGAGTTATTTTGTAACATAGTAGTTTAAGTTTATACATTTGTGATTAAAATACATGATTCCTATTTTTTACATTTTGTTTTTATTGCAGATAGGCAACCAATATGAAGGTTCTGAGTCTTTCTGCTATGTTTAGCTCACAACCAGAGTAAGTGGTCACCTTGAGTCCTATGCTCCGCACAGGCGCAGATCCAGGGATCTATCATATCATAGGGCATTGCTCCCCCCCTCAAAAAAGTCCTGGATCTGCGACTGGCTCTGCAATGAACCATTATTAAAAGCTACTGACCAAAATTTGCTTCTTAATTAATGACTGATAATTTTAAATAATTGGCACTTCAAGGGTTAACTAAACCTCTGGAGTGCCGAGTGACAGACCCATCACAAGACATTTGTAGTATAATTTAAAATAATTTGTCATTAAATGACAAACAAATTTCTGATAACGTCAGAGGCGTTCACGGGTTAATGAGGTTAGGACAGTAGAGTTGGATAATGAAACCACATGATAATTGTCATCACTTTATTCAGGAATAAAATCTGCTTAAACAATCTGTTATTGTAACATGAACCTGCGCACCCTCGGTGCTCTACGCTAGTCTATGTACACCAGATGACGCCCAACTCTCCGTATAACGAAAATAAATATCATATCTCTATCTCCTATTCTAATTAAATTTATAATCTTTGATCGCAAGAGTTTAATATTCATATTTAATACTAACAATAAATTTCACCAATAATATTGATGAATTTTATTGACAGCCGGTTTTAATATTATTTTTATTTAATAGAGAAAAATTGGAAAGACTTAATCTATGAAAAATAATTGTTTTGTATGCTAAGTCTGGTCAACATGCAAGCTACAGATTTGTATTGTTTCTACAAGAAAAAACACAAAAAAGCTAGAAGCATCTTGGACCATGTACTTATGCAGAGAAAGTATTATGTTTGTTTACTATACCATCTAGAAGAACATTACCAAGGTCAGGTAACTTCAAATATCATCTTTTCAAAACATTATTTGATGGAACCTGGCCTTGTTTCTAACATACTTACTAACAATACTATGATGCCCACACTCAAGAATGTACTGTAAATATAACTAACCAAAAATAATGTGTATATTTTAGAACTAATACATCATGTACTTAGTTGCCCAAATGACCATTTCTTTGTTTCCTAGTCAACTTAAATGCAACCCAATCACAACACAAGCAATGTAACTCTCAAGACTTATTTTACTGGCTTCTACCTACTCTGGTTCTCGATATTGACTTAAATAGCTAAGGCATGCTGGATAGAACAAACAATAGACTGCTGCTATAGAACTCTACTAACATTGAGATAAGAGAGAATTTCAAAAGTGTAGACATCAAAGTATACAAGTTCTACAAATAATCAAGCTCAGGTAAATAGATTACATTATAATTACTAATTTAATACTTTAACATTTATCTTTGTAATTTTACATATTAATAATAGACTCTTTATTCCAGACTTTGATTTGAATAATTTTTAATCTCTAAAAAGGTAATTATTATCTACGTTATTATAAATTAGTAACTTGCCAATGTTAAGGACATGTAGGTATAAGTATGATACTATCACTTACCAACCTACATAGGTAGGTATAGTTGATTGAATCTATTTATTTGGAACATGCCCCGCGCGCTCATTCGTCATTTATTGTATTTCTAAGTACCGTCCAGACCATTTAATATCATGTCTAAACAACTGACTTAGACAAGTCCCTAACACTAGCAGATTACCCTAATGGTGTTCTCAACGTCGCTTACGACCTTATAAACCTATAATTCCCAAACGTACCTATATCTACAAATAGTCAAAATACTTGTAAATGCTGACTCGTAAATCTTCAGCCTGTTCTATCGCTGTCAACCTTTGCCCGCCATTCGTGCCGTTTACTACGGAGATGAAATGACAAATGAAGGATACGATACGGCCCACTTGGTGGCAAGACCAAACTGGCTGTTCAACTTACTTAAATCCTTTTAGAGGTTTTACCTCCTTATCGATTAACTTAGCAAGCCGATAATTGTAGTAGTAGTAGTAGATTACGTTAGTACCCACCTAGTATTCTTTGATCTATGGTACCTACAGTATGGACACACCCTGCCTCCCACCGAAAGAGTGACCCCGCTCCGGTGACCGTACAGTTACCCTAGCGAGTTTTATCTCACACAAACATGGCGCGAGTGCACCTATACGAGCGATCACTGTGCGAATACCAATCAATACCAACGCGTTTGTTTCATACTTTTTAGCGTCCGAGATGTGAATTAACGGTTGGCGACGGCATGTTTGAGTCGAACTTGCAACGACCTTCGACGCCTACCAAGGGCATCTGGTTGACAACCATAGGTCAGGACAAAACCACGATTCCCGATACTATACAGCCTTTCTCAGTTCGAGTTGCTACGCTAATTCATTTGGCAATCAAGACTACTGTAAATTTTAGAAGCGATAATAATACATAGTTTCTTATTGAATATAATATGAGAATATTATAGATATTAATGCGAATAGGTAAATCATAAATGGTATCTAACCCTAAATTATATAACTAAATTGCTTTCTTCAGCTTTTAAACCAAAATGTAAACCGATGTAGGTACATACCAATATTAATCACTGACGTATATACCTTTAAAAGCTCCCAACTGGATAGTTTCCAAAATCGTGTAGAGTGTGACTATTACTTTAATGGCGCAATATAACGAGAAAATAGCTGCATAAATTAAAGAAAAACATGTGATAAAAAAGGTCTTTAGTAACACTCACTAAGACATGAAGATGAGTGCATGAATACACAACCTTAAAATAATAGTAATAATATTAGGGTTGTGTGACTTTTATCAGGTATGTACTCTCAATATGACAAAGGCGTCCTTGTAAATCTGATTGAAACGTAGTAATATTGTGTTTATTATAAGTGTCTCTCGTGCAAACAAAAGGTGCAGAAATAAAAAAAAACATAAATGTACAAAATAAATGTTTATTACGGGATATAAATAAACGGGATTATCGAAAGCAAATCTGTGATGGAAACAAAAATATCCTCAGTTAACATTATAAAACTTATTATAAACAAATGTTAAATATTACATAATCTCAAATCATAAGACTGATGGAGTGTACTGATTACAAATAATTACATTTCAGCTGAATTTTATCACATCCGATTTTATGACATGGTTAACAGTTATGAGTAAGTAATAAGTTTTAACCTTTTCGACGCCACGTCAAATACAAAAGATGTCACGGAAGTGTCAACATTTTAATAATATTTTATGCACGTGCGGTCGTGCTTGTAGGTTTATATTGTTCTATGGACTTTGCTCGGTCCTTGGCTTTGAACCTGCAGTTTCTATGTATCAATCATTGCCGTCTAAAAGGTTAAAAAGATCCCAAAACTGCCTAAATCATGTTTATTGTCTAAAACTCTGCAACAACTAATAACTCCAATATATTCGTTGAAGAGAAGTACATTTTTGATAAGCGCATTGGTCTAATGTAGTTTTAGTAGTAAATGGAAGAATAAACTCTGATTAAATTAAAAGCAGCATTATTGAATACATATACACAGGTAATTGTCATTGACAGCCATAGTTACTACTCCAAATTGGTAGGTTTTACAATAAACGGTTATTTTTTCGAGTCTTGCTATTTTTTCTATTGTAGTTTATTGTGAGTTTAGAAAGCGGAGTGAGAGATGAATTTCATGACAATCGATTGCAATTCTGAATAATTATGTGTGAAAGAAAATTTATATTAAATAAATATTAATCAAACCGTTGCTACAGAATAATATTTAACGAGTTTAGCATTTTCCTAAAAGCCGGTCTAAACACTTTAGCTGTCCCTGACGTTGAAAGTGTTAAACCAACCCTGCAACGGTTAAAACGACAATACGCGTCAGTCCATCAGTTATTAAACACTAAAATGAGGTTTCCATTAAAAAAATTAAATACATTTTAAAATTACAATAACTATGCTATTCATATTATACAATCGGCTAAAACTAGTTGGAATAATCGTAATTATTTACAAAAAATACACAAGCAACTGATATAATATCGATACCAGTCTAAGGGCCTCGGCCCTACTGCGAACTTCGAAATCTGCAAATTTCGAGGATTTGTCTCTCTCACTCTAACGACACCTTTGTTGGACTGACAGAGAAAAATCCTCGAAATTTACGAATTTCGATTTTCGCGCTTGTAAGCCTGTTTCAGCAACAAGATATATCTGTCAGATAAATGTTGGCTATCCTTTTATTTTGTATGCCTGTAGAAAAGAACCGTTATACTTTTATCTGACCGATATTTAGGTACGGTGTTGAGAAACAGGCAATTCTTATTTATATCGTTATTTTTGCAGTAAACCCATGTCTTTCGTTTGAAAAATTGGTTTATTATTTTTTAATAATTTCTTCAATTTTATTGTAAAGCATACATGAATGAAGTGGAGATAATTCGTACAAAATTTTAAATAGGTAATTTTACGATCAATATCACGGCGATCACATGTCAAAATAAAAGAAATATAATAAACCAATTTTAATCCTTAAATGCATAGTGATGTATATATGCATCATCTATTCTCGACTCTATTGACAACCCGTCAGAATTCAAATTTGAATAAATCTTTGTCAAGGTCATGCATTTAAGGATTAAGCAGTATTCTCATGCGTTTACTACTGACATAAACGAAAATAAACTCTATGAGAAAACCAAAACAATAAAGTTTTATATCTTATTCAAGTGACTGGTACCGTTTATATACCCAATAGGTATTACCCTATAATGAAATTTAGAGTCTATATTAAACTAGGAGTATCACAAACATAACAGTACAAAGAACATCTAACTCTGATAATTATAGGTATGAATTTCAATCACGTTTAATTTGTTTAACATGTGTTGCTATAATAATTGTTTAGAAAAAAAAGGCTGATTCAAAGCTTTGTAGTATTTTCTGCCAGTCAACTTTAGGCAAAGCATATAGATTGAGGATTGCAAGAGAAGCTAACATTATTGCAACAAAATTGTTGCAGTATTTTATAATTTATAATATGTAATACCTATTTAAAAGTAAACATACACATAATAATTGAGATAATTCATATCATGATATTCATGATATAAACTTACACGTAAATAATAAACAAACTAAAATATAAATAAAAGGTAAGTTCATTAAAATAAAGTAACTGGAAAATATACAAAGCAGAAACTGAAAAAGACAATGCCATGTTCAAATTACTTACTAATTTATTTGTATGTACTGGATAACTTGTTTTTCACCCGTTATAATGTAATAATTTGAAATGAAAATGAAATGAAATGAAATGAATTTATTAGCACAAAACATAACTTAAAATTATATTACATTAAAAACAGAGATATTGGATTTGTGCCAAAGGGTCCTCACTCAGCTTGTTGTCACGTAGGGCACCGCAGGGCGCACTACGCAACGCTGATTTTCAGTGAGGCCCGATTTCTTTTAGTTTGATACGAATCTTATAATTTTCTTCCGTTCTTTATACTGTTATGCTTGTGTACCAAAAATGTATTTTATTAGATGTTACTACCCCTACGCTTCGATATTATTATAGATTAATAATAATCACAATTATTTGGTTGTTACAGGCTTTACGAGGTACTATAAATAAATAAATACTTTCACTATGAAATGCACAATGCATTCCGCAGGTTTAGATGGCTTAGGTTGTTTATTAGCTTTGAAGCAAGCATTACATTTTCTGTTAATCCTGAATGGATATTTCTCATATAGTTTTGTGAGTTGTCACAGACTTGTATGTAGTCAACCTTACCTAAACTTAATTTTCCATATTTTTAAATACGTTCAGAAATCTCGACACAGCGGCTACTTTACAAATAAGTACCAAAATGTTGGAATTCTTGGAAACTCTTAAGCCGCATTATCACTTAGTGTTTTGAGCGAGCATTCGCTTGTTCGTGGGCTGACGAACGAACATTTTGCTACATGGAATCCTGTTTTTATCTGCCGAAGAACGAACGGCGGCTTTAACGTTTGCCATGGTTGTGACACATCTGTAAAACTATTTAAGACATACCCAAATTCGTAAATTAGCCACTGTCAAAAGCCGCCCCAATATATAAAATGACGTAGAGATACATTTATTAATATATCGCATTGTTGCGTGTCGTCAGTAGTTCATTAGGACAAATGTAATGCCGGCATAAGTTTCATCCATTTATTTACAGAGACATGTATAAATATACATGTCTCTGTCCAGTATGCCTTTGGATACTTTAGAGCTCCTAACATAGAAATGTGTTACTTAGGACTCCAATCGTCCTATTTCATATTTTACTAAATCGTTTAATTGGTGATTCAATATGAAGTTTTTAAATATGCCGCAAGTGTGAATGGATTAAGCATTTTATACAATTTACATGTCTCTGTTTAGTCTTAGAATATAATATATAGTTGGTAATGTTTTTATTAAACATTTTGACGTAGTTACTTTCCTGTAAATAAATGCTTCAACAGCAATTCAAGTTAATACAGGTAATATTAATTCCGTATTTATGTTAATAATTTATTCAGTTTTTATATAACGCGTGACTGAAGTCAGTATGTTAAACAACATTAGCTAATATCCTCAACTCAGCGCCAACAACGCACATGTGCGTTCACTTGAATATATGAGTGTTAAACTTCACTAATATTCTACACGAAATACTTCAAAAACGAAATTCGCTGTATCATTAAGTATAATTATTGCTCTTTAGATCGGTGCCGCTTTCGAATAAAAGGTTTGTCAATATTGCGATCATTCCGGAAGCGCCCTTATCGACAAAGCGAGACCTTTTATTTGAAAACGTCACATTGATACATTCAATAGAATGGAATCGACATACATGGCAGTGCTAAATGGGTTGTACATTGTTTTAATTATTGGTCAAAAATCAGAACTATAGGTTTCTATGCCAAATACGCCAATCGCCTACTACAAGTATAAAGAGTTTGAGTTGTAAAGGGTTTGCAACAGGCATGCGACACCCCTAGCTATGCGATTACTAATCAGCTGGTCGGTATACAAATAAAAATATTAAAACATTCTAAAACGCATAAATGCACAGTTTACTTCAAATGCATGCAGTAAATGACGACTATCGTCGTTTTTGGCGCTGTGGACCCGGTGGCATCTTTGGCATAGAAAAAAATAAATTTAGAGCCGGTTAATTCTAAACCTTTGCTCAACATAAATTATTTAAACTGTATAAAACAAATTTTTACCATAACTTTTTTAAGTTACATTAATTTATATTATCATAAGAATATAAACTTGTTTTCGTAACCATGCATTAAATTATTAATTAAAAGAATAGAGCTGCTTTTAAAAATTACGGTTTTTAAATGGCCATCATTTAAAATAAAAGCATCTTACACCTGTAACATAATATTTAAAAAGCCAAAAAGTAGGTACCCTGATTGTTTTTCTACAAGTTTTATTCTTATAATAAATTTAAGTAGGTAACAAAAACAACTAGAAATGATTTGCTGAAAAGGCAGATTCTGGTCTCAAATATTGGTACTGGTAAAGTAAAAAAATGCGTATATATATTTTTAATTGCTTTTTGACCATAATAATATCAGACTTTTACTATGTATTCAGAATATTGAGATATCTAAAACATAAATTATTTTTATTTGATTTCTCTCTGTATGCCTGTGTTCTGTAACTTACCAAAGTCATAATAAATTCTTAAAATCTTTAAAAGGTTCCGATCATTGGATAAAGTGATGAAGCGAAAATCATACCTGGTAGGAAAGTCGGCCTGTTTTTTTAATAAGATGTATAGTATACACTACCAGAGTGTATGTGTGTTTAATATACACTATTAGGACGCTGTTTAGCAATAGTGCATCAATCCACATCCATTTCGCAATAAAATATCAACTTCAATTATGAATTTATTGATTTATTTTTATTTATTTATTTTTAATTGACAACTTAATGTGGGTTGAGACATTATTGCTAAGCTAAAAAGCTTTTTTTTGTGTTTATGTGTTTAGTACAACTACCAGTTTATATTAATGTTGTGATGTATAATGTATATGTTATAAAGACCATGCGTGAGACACGTAGGGTGGGTTAGTTAAATCATTCAAAAAAAAATAATTGTTTTTTTAGTAACCTGCTGAGTATTAATACTAATAATGATTATGGTCTTGTCAAGTGTGGTAAGTGCAACGCGCCCTTAAACTTGCCGTACTCCCTATAATTGATTAGAGAAAAGAAATTAATTAGTACTGCCATCTTGTAGCTAAAATCGAAAACTTCTTGACATTGACTGGCCAATGAGATACCTTATTTTGTTGCTTACAACTCACGCACGCTCCTCGTAAATGTGTAAATGTGTTTAACATTACTGCCTGATATATGTGTGTATCTTTAATAGACATCATTTGACAGCGTGTTTGTATAAAATACACTACAAAGGTGTATTTGAAGTTGTGAGAATGTTGTTTACGGCGTGTCTTGCAATACTTTTGAAAATGCTAAGTGACATCGGTCTGGTAAAATTTCACGATTAACAATTTGGTAATATATTCTCGAGATTTAGGGATCTGTAGGGTTAGCACATGATTAGATCGGCAACATAGAATTCATTGCTTTTTTATTAACATAGTAAAGTGGAATAATGTCACATTTTTTGTTTCTGTTTTAGTATCAAACATTTTTCACATGTATAATCTTGCAGAGACATACTGTCGCATAAAACGTGCTAAGCCTTCTGATTGAATCTGTTACACAAAAATATTGTCTCAGCGACATTCTCGTGACATGTCCAATGTGTGTCGTTTGTATCAAGTTGCATAGTGTGTGTGTATTATATACACTATAAATGTGTATGTGTATCGTATACACTATAAATGTGTATATATTGTAAGTGTATGTGTCTAATAGGACGCCTCGTGTCCCGCGAGTATGTAGAGGTCATTTCCATCGTCGCCGCAAAGCGTATTGCCTTGCAGGAGGTGCGATTCTAGCACCACGACCCTGGAAATAATAAATAGGGTTAAAGAATCTTTATTACTCATAAGAATATTACATGAGTATTTAACCCGGCGAGAGTGTGGTGAAAAACAGTTAAACAAAAATAAACTCTAAATATATTGACATAAGTCAAACGCAGGGTATGAGATACCCTGCCACACTCCCGCCGGGTTAACATAATTATTATATATATCTTGATAAGCACAATAGGGCGCGATTATATATATACAAATCAGGGGCCCGTTTCTCGAACGCTTGTAACTTGTAATACAAGTGGAAGTCTCTTTTTAACACAATTAATAAGATAAGGACTTCCGCTTGTATTACAAGTTACAAGCTTTCGAGAAATAGGCCCCTGATGTAATCATTCGTAAATAAAATAAGTAAATTATAAAAATGACTAGTAAAAAACAGTTGCGGGTAAACAAAGAAAAAGCTATAAAATTATTCGCTTCAATAAATAGTTGTTTATGATAAAAGTGTGGAAGAGTTATCTGCATGAGCGTCAAATGATCTTATAACACGAATGAAGCTAGATATGAGTATCTAGTTAATATTGAATAATCCTTTCTGCTAAATTAATAAACTTCTTTTTTTGCAGTTCAATATTAAGATATATGAAATATTTTTTTTACCAATTTTTCTATAGGTACATTTCATATATTGTGTATTTTTATTTCAGTAAATTCTTTTTCGCGAAAGATTTGTTTCTTTTATTTTTGGACACATTGAATTGAATGGGACACGACATTGAATGGGAGCTATGTGTATTACACCCTGTAGGTCGGTGTTTCTATGCGATTTTGTTACGCGTTTTTTTTGTTCATTACCATCACCACTTTATTTACCGTTTTATAAAAGCAAACGAGACTATTATGCCAGAATAGCAGACAAACATGCGTCTGCTACAAGATAATCGAAAATGACTCCACTATTTATACGCAGTTTGTCAATAATTTGGGAATGGTAATGACTTGATTGTTGCGACTGAATAATCGCATAGAACTACCCAGGTGGTTGTGGTAGAAATAGTGCCCCCATTGCCCATCCCCCCTTTAATCCGCGCCTGTTATAGCTAAAACGGAGTGCCGGTGACTGAGTCCTGTGGACACTGGTGTGAGACAACACACTCACTTGTCGTGACCACGGAGCCGGTACTGGCGGGAGTCGTCGGTGATCTCCTGGGTCACGTCCGCGTGTCGCAGCGAGCGGCCTTGCACGCCGTGCCGGTGAAACGCTAGTACGGAATCCGCTAGGCACACTGGAAAAAAGTTAACATACAGTGTGTAAGTCTAATACGGGCGATCAATTAAACCAGGCATGGGATTCATTAGTGTAATCATGGATTACAAGGTTTTTTTAAAGTTACTCTTTATTGTGACCCCACAGATTTTTTTTAAGATTATCGGAGCAGCGATGTAGGTACGAACATTTGTTATTGTTGATATGGCAGTTATGTCATCTGCTTTTGAAATTAGCTGTCATCGAGGGTTTAACTCGCGTATGTTGCTCTACATTGCGCGCCGAATTATTTTGTATGGAAAATTTTGTTGCTCTAATTTTAAGTAAGTCTTATTTGAATGTACTTATTATGTCGTAAACTAACACCCGTTAAGAGCTTCGCCCGTATTAGACTTACACCCTGTATAGGCACTAGTCTCACCGCGAGCTATTAAGCTATGAACTATCAGCTATAAACACGAAGAAAAGATACGCACTCCCGTGTAAATAAAAGAGACACGGCGATACTCGCCCAGCTATCAGCTATCACCGCCGGGCGAGTATCGCCGTGTCTCATGTACACGGAGTGCGTATCTTTTGTTCGTGTTTGTAGCTAATAGTTCATAGCTCAGTAGCTCGCGGTGAGACCAGTGCTTATAGCGCCTATTACACCTTCATAAGTCACTATAGAAATGCCATAATATGATAGAAACAGAACACAAACAAAACAGAAACAGGCTAAATCTCGCCAGTCAAAACCAGGCAGAACCGAAGGGTAAAGACGTGAAATTCAACAGGCCGGATGCTTTGTACCAAATATAAATAAATATCTTGACCTAGTCCCACGGTAAGCTCAATTAAGGCTTGTAATGTGGTCACTAGCCGAAGATATATGTAATAGATACTTAAATACAATAATTTTCTTAGACAGTCAAAGGCAAAAAAAGTTTCTCAAATTATGTCCCATTGTACTTTCATTCTGCGTAATAACAACGGCGTAACATATTTATGACACGATTCTTTCGTTATATATTTTGTACTGGCTGATTTGCTTTGTTTGATCTAAAGGTGCATTCAGACCAAAAAAAGAGTATTCGCTGTTCTATCCCCCGCTCTACGAAATCAACCGATCAAGTTTTGTGTAACGATCGCATTTCGTAGAGTGGGTGGGTTAGAATAGCGAATGTTCGTTTGGTCTGAATGCACAATTGCACCTTAAGTAACGAAAATGTGCATTTACGAACGAATTAGCGCTAGTCAAATGTCGTCGTTGAGATTGCCAATTCCGTTA